>CAJQZJ010029643.1:0-13699 GCA_907164525.1 Lophiomys imhausi | reverse complement strand
ATAAACAAAGTAAAAAATTAAAGACATACATAGAAAAGATATCTGAATTAATTGTAAAAGGTAGAATAAGACTACGTCAATTATCAGGAATGGACCCGGCTGAAATAGTAGTGCCTCTTACTAATGCTGAGATTATGTCATTGTGGGTAATCAATGAAGATTGACAAAGAGCTTGCAGTAATTATTTGGGAGAAATTAATAACAAATTTCCAAAAAGCAAACGTATACAATTTATAAAAAGAACTACTTGGATTCTTCCTCGTATTGTAAAGGGAACACCAATTCCTGATTCACCAACCTTCTATACTGATGCTAACAAGATGGGAATGGCAGGTTATAAGACAGACAAAATCAGCAAGGTAATCAAAAGTCCATATACCTCAGTTCAAAAAGCAGAATTGTATGCAATCCTTATGGTGTTATTAGATTTTCCAGAGTCTCTTAACATAATTACAGATTCTCTATATGCAGAAAGAGTTGTGTTGCACATAGAAACTGCTGAATTTATTCCCGATAACACAGAATTAACTTCTTTATTTATACAATTGCAACAGGTCATCAGAGGTAAAAATAATCCATTATATATAACCCATATTCGATCCCATATAGGTTTGCCAGGTCCACTGGCACAAGGAAATGAGGAAATTGACCAGTTACTCATAGGAAATGTGTTGGAAGCCTCAAAATTTCATCAGAAACATCATGTTAACAGTTCAGGTTTAAAGAAAAAATTCTCTATTACCTGGCAACAAGCAAGGGAAATAATTAAAAAATGTCCTACGTGTTCTCTGTATAACCAAATTCCATTATCTACTAGTAGTAACCCTAGAGGTACTAAAAAGAATGAAATTTGGCAAATGGATGTTTTTCACTTTGCAGATTTTGGAAAACAAAGGTACGTACATCATACCATTGATACATACTCAGGGTTTCAATGGGCAACTGCTTTAAGTTCTGAAAAAGCTGATTGTGTTATTGCACATTTGTTAGAAATAATGACATTTATGGGTGTACCTGCACAAATTAAGACTGATAATGCTCCTCCATATGTATCTAATAAGATGAAGCAATTTTTTACATATTATAATATAAAACATGTTACTGGTATACCACACAATCCTACAGGACAAGCAATTGTAGAAAGAGCTAATCGTACCTTAAAAGAGATGCTTTTTAAACAAAAGGGGGAATTAAAGAATCCCAGGGATAGATTACACAATGCATTGCTAACTTTGAATTTCCTAAATGTTGGTGAAAATGGTATCACTGCAGCTGAGAGACATTGGGTTATACAAAAAACTCAGGAATTAAATCAACTAATGTATTATAAGGATATGTTAACTTTAGAGTGGAAACCTGCAATGGTTTTAGATGGGGACGTGGTTATGCCTATGTGTTTACAGGGAATGAAAAAATGTGGTTACAAAAAAACTTATAAAGATTAGATCTGAACAGGGAAAACCTCCCATTAGCTGAAATATAAATGTCTTCGCATGGTAAAAATATTTAATTAACTTTATGGTGTTAATGATATTCAAATCTTTTATCCAGGATGGACAGAGTTTATGCCTTAAAATGGACTTACAAAGTTGTTCTATGCCTTCCATTTGCCCAAAATTAGAGCAAAAATTTATTTTCAGAGCCAAGGACTGAATGACAATAACAACAAGACAAATGGGCCAAAAGATTCAACCTAACATACTGCTTCAATCACTGTTTTCTTAAAAACTTTACATGCAAATCATTTTTAAAAGCACTAGTCCAAAAAATGATCAATCTTACAGAGACTGGACAATAAAAGCTATAGGTAACTTTCCTGAGAATTGGCCAATATCTCAATTATTGAAGGGTACCCAAAAATATTTACACTCCATTCCCAAAAGATGGGTTGGAAGTTTTTTGTGTGTGTTATGTTATGTGTTGTGATTGTTTGTTGTCGTCTGGGATGAATGGATATATGTTATGTGTTGTGAACTGGATTTCAGGATTTTCTATTTTCCCTCATTCTATTTTTTTGTCTCTTTTATTATTAAAAGCTTAAGATTATTTTGTTATATTGGTAGAAATTTAAGATTCTGTTTATTGCTACAAGTTTAAAAAATGTTTTGTATGTAATAGAAAGTAAGTTTATTGACAAGAATTTAAAATGGAGGAGCGAAGATGGCGGCGACGTACACTGACGCATTTTGAACGCAGGAAAAAAAGAGCCATAAAAAACACAGAGTTATTGAGCACTGTGCAAAAACCAGAGGGGCTAGACCCCCCCCCATGAACAGTCACAGCTGCCAAGGGACTGTTAAAAGTCCCAGGGCAAGGCTCTCCCCATCTCTCAGAGACATGGAGGCCACTAAACCCGGGATTCGGGAACTCCCATTTGGAGAGGCGCCTGGTAAGATCGATCCCAACTTACAGCAGGCAGAATCAGGGTCCACTTGGCCATAGATCGCTGTCCTATTGGGCTCCCCACACATCAGGTTGAACTTATACCCACTTAAAAAATGTTGCGAGATAGTGGAAGCCTTAGCAAGGAACAAACAGGGGGCTCAGCGGGTGGTCCGCAGCCGCTCGTGAAGTGGAGGGCGGGAGGTTCCGAGAGAGCGCGGGAAGCTGGGAACACAAAAGCAGGCGGGAGGGGCCAAATCCCGCACACTAACGATAGCGCAGCTGGGGTGGGAGCACGGCTGGAGGGGCCAAATCCCCGCGAGTCCACGGCAGGTCATCTGGGGAGAGAGACAGGCGTGGGCGGGGCCAGGGTTCCGTGCACCCATGGCTGAGCTGCTGGGACGAGAGGTGCACTCAGGCAGCCGGAGGATCCGGGGCTTGGGGTACCCACAGGACCCGTGGCGGCGCAGACAGGAAGGGAATCAGGCACAGAGTCCAGCCCTGTGGTGAGAAGCCTAGAGAGAAACCAGAAATCGGGACCATAGCTGTATCCTGGAAAATCCAGTCATATCAGGTGTGGAGCCAGACCCTGTCAGCCTCCGGGATGACAAACAAAGCCCACAGAATCTGTGCCTGGGCAAAAAGGCCCATACCATCAGAACCATTACAGGCTGATAACTCAGAGTGCAACATAGGGAAGTCTGAATTGGGAGCAGTGAAACAATCCTGGTCCATTACTCACAACCTGGGAATAGGCTGCACCAGATCACAGTGCCTCTGGCGATTAAAACCACAGTGACCTTGAAATCCCCCTGTAAGCAACGACAGATAGCCAAGTAACTCGTCCCCTGCACCAAATCATCCACTGTGGTTCCAAGCACAGGAAACAGACAGCTAAATGCATCCAATGGTGAAAGGTCAAAAAAAAAATAGAAATCAGGAATTATGACTCCAACAAAGCAGAACCATCCTAGCTCATCCAATTCGGATGACCACATACCAACAGAAACACATGAAAACATTGACAATTCTGCATTATGGAAAGTGATAGAGTCCCTGCAAGAAGAACTTAAATCTATGAAGGAATTCAAAGAAGCCACAATTCTACAAATCAAAACGAGGAACAACACCATTAAAGAGCTCCAAGCCAAGGTGACAGAGCTTGAACAGGAAAAGGAAAAAGCCATGAAAGATTTCCATACAAAAACAAGCAAGCTGGAGAAGGAAATGTACAAAACGAACAAAACCATACAAGACATGAAAATAGAAATAGAAACAATAAAGAAAACACGGTGAGAGTTAAAAGAGGAAGTGGAGAACCAAGGGAAGAGAACAGGAACTACGGATGTGAGTATCAACAATAGGATGCAAGAGATGGAAGACAGGATCTCAGGCATGGAAGATTCAGTGGAAGAAATCAGTACAACATCCAAAGAAAATGAGAAGGCTAAAAAATCTCTCACCCACAACATCCAAGAAATCAAGGTCTCAATGAAAAGATGGAACCTAAGAATTATAGGTATAGAGGAAAGAGAAGACTCCCGACTCCAAGGTCCAGGAAATATCTTCAACAAAATCATAGAGGAAAACTTCCCAAACCTGAAAAAAGAGATGCCAATAAAAATCCAAGAGGCTTACAGAACACCAAACAGATTAGACCAGAAAAGAAACTCCTCTCGCCACATAATAATTGAAACTCCAAATGTACAGAACAAAGAAAGAATATAAAGATGTAAGAAAAAAAGGTCAAGTCACATACAATGGCAGACCCATTAGAATTACACCTGACTTCTCCCCAGAAACGTTAAAAGCTAGAAGGGCCTGGTCAGATATACTACAAGTCCTAAGAGATCATAGATGCCCAGCCAGACTACTTTACCCAGCAAAACTCTCTATCAACATAGATGGAGAAAACAAGATATTCCATGACAAAATCAAATTTAAACAATATCTACCCACAAACCCAGCCCTACAGAAAATCTTAGAAGGAAAATCCCAACCCAGAGAAGAAAACTCCACCCAAGAAAACAAAGAGAATAGAAAACCCATCAGCAACTAAACCAAAAGAGGAACAGGACCACCGCCTATACCAAACTAATGGGAAATAACAACCGCAGTTCACTAATATCCATCAACATCAATGGACTCAATTCCCCAATAAAAAGACATAGGTTTACAGAGTGGATCTGCAAGCAAGACCCTTCCTTATGCTGTATACAAGAGACACATCTAACTACAAAAGATAGACACTGCCTCAGAGTAAAGGGCTGGGAAAAGGTTTTCCAAGCAAATGGACCCAGGAAGCAAGCTGGAGTAGCCATCCTAATATCAAACAAAACAGACTTCCAACTGAAGTTAATGAACAAAGACAAAGAAGGGCACTATATACTCATTAAAGGGAATATTCATCAAGAGGAAATTTCAATACTGAACATCTATGCCCCAAATACAAAGGCACCTACTTTCGTAAAAGAAACACTTCTAAAACTTAAAGCGCACGTCGATCACAACACATTAGTAGTGGGAGACTTCAACACCCCACTCACAACAAAGGACAGATCATCAAGACAGAAGACAAACAGAGAAATATTGAGTCTAACAGAGATCATGAAACAAATGGACCTAACAGATATCTACAGAACGTTTCACCCAAACACAAAGGAATACACCTTTTTCTCAACACCCCACGGAACCTTCTCCAAAATCGACCACATAATTGGTCACAAAGATAGTCTCAGTAGATACAAGAAAATTGAAATAACACCTTGTATCTTATCGGACCACCACGGAATAAAGCTGGTCTTCAACAGCAAAAGAATCAACAGAAAGCCTACACACACATGGAAATTGAACAGCTCCTTACTGGATGACCACTGGGTCAGGGAAGAAATAAGGAAGGAAATCAAAGACTTCTTAAAATCCAACGACAATGAAGACACAACATACCCAAACCTATGGGATACATTGAAAGCTGTGCTACGAGGAAAGTTCATAGCACTAAGTGCTTTCAGAAAGAAAATTGTGACAGCTCATATTAGTGAACTAACAGCTAAGCTGGGTGAATTGGAAAAAAAAAGAAACAAACACTCCCAAGAAGAGCAGAAGACAGGAAATCATCAAACTTAGAGCTGAAATCAACAACTTAGAATCAAAAAGAACTATACAAAGAATCAATGAAACCAAGAGTTGGTTCTTTGAGAAAATCAACAAAATAGACAGACCCCTAGCCAAATTAACTAAAAGGCAAAGGGAAAGAACACAAATCAACAAAATCCGAAATGAAAAGGGAGAAATAACAACAGACATTGAGGAGATCCAGAAAATATTCTGACATTACTTTAAAAATCTATATTCCACTAAATTTGAAAACCTAAGCGAAATGGACAATTTCCTCGATAAATTCCACCTACCAAAACTAAATCAAAATCAGATTAACAGCTTAAACAGCCCAATAACACCTAAGGAAATAGAAACAGTCATTAATAATCTCCCAACCAAAAAAAGCCCAGGGCCAGATGGCTTTAGCACGGAATTCTACCGGACCTTCAAAGAGGAACTAAAACCATTACTTTTCAAACTCTTCCACCACATAGAAACAGAAAGATCACTGCCAAACTCATTCTATGAGGCCACTGTCATTCTGATTCCTAAACCACACAAAGACCCAACAAAGAAAGAGAACTTCAGACCAATCTCCCTCATGAACATAGATGCAAAAATACTTAATAAAATACTAGCAAACCGAATTCAAGGACACATCAAAAGTATCATACACCATGATCAAGTAGGCTTCATCCCTGGAATGCAGGGATGGTTCAATATACGAAAGTCTATCAATGTAATTCACCACATAAACAAGATGAAAGAAAAAAACCACATGATAATCTCGCTAGATGCAGAAAAAGCATTTGACAAAATCCAACACCCCTTCATGCTAAAAGTTATGGAGAGAACGGGCATACAAGGACCATACCTAGAAATAATAAAGGCAATATACAGCAAGCCAGTAGCCAACATCAAATTAAATGGAGAGAAGCTTGAAGCATTTCCTCTAAACTCAGGGACAAGACAAGGATGTCCACTTTCACCATATCTCTTCAATATAGTACTTGAAGTCCTTGCTAGAGCAATAAGACAACTAAAGGAGATCAAAGGGATAAAAATTGGAAATGAAGAAGTCAAATTATCCCTATTCGCAGATGATATGTTAGTATACATAAGCGACCCCAAAAACTCCACCAAAGAACTCTTACAGCTGATAAACAACTTCAGCAAGGTGGCTGGATACAAAATTAACTCAAAAAAATCAGAAGCCCTTCTTTATACAACAAACAAATATACCAAGAAAGAAATAAGGGAAACAACCCCCTTCACAATAGCCACAAACAACATAAAATACCTGGGGGTAACTCTAACCAAGCATGTAAAGGACCTATATAACAAGAACTTCAAGCCCCTGAAGAAAGAAATGGAAGAGGCCTTTAGAAGATGGAAAGATCTCCCATGCTCATGGATAGGTAAGATCAACATAATAAAAATGGCTATCCTACCAAAAGCAATATGTAGATTTAATGCAATTCCTATCAAAATACCAACACAATTCTTTATAGATCTGGAAAAAGTTATTCTCAACTTCATATGGAACAACAAAATGCCCAGAATAGCTAAATCAATCCTGTCCAATGAAAAAACATCTGGAGGTATCACCATCCCAGATTTCAAGCTGTACTACAGAGCAACAGTAATAAAAACAGCATGGTACTGGTATAGAAACAGACCAGTGGATCAATGGAATCGAATTGAAGACCCAAACATGGATCCACACACCTATGGCCAACTAATCTTTGACAAAGAAGCCAAAAACGCACAATGGAAGAAGGACAGCATCTTCAACAAATGGTGCTGGTCCAACTGGATGTCCACTTGCAAAAGAATGAAATTAGACCCATACCTATCACCTTGTACAAAACTTAATTCCAAGTGGATCAAAGACCTTAACATAAGGCCAGCCACACTAAAGATACTAGAAGAAAAAATAGGAGAAACCCTCGAACTCATTGGCACAGGTAACAACTTCCTGAAGAGAACACGAACAGCTCAGGACCTGAGATCAACAATCAATAAATGGGACCTCATGAAACTGAAAAGCTTCTGTAAAGCAAAGGATACTGTCATTCAAACAAAACGGCAACCAACAGACTGGGAGAAAATCTTCACCAACCCCACATCTGATAGAGGGCTATTATCTAAAATCTACAAAGAACTCAAGAAACTAAATGCCAAGAAACCAAATAATCCAATCAAAAAATGGGAGATGGAGCTAAATAGAGAATTCACAAAGAAGGAATCCCTAAGGGCTGAGAGACACCTGAAGAAATGTTCAACATCCTTAATCATCAGAGAAATGCAACTCAAGACGACCCTGAGATTCCACCTAACACCTGTTAGAATGGCTAAAATAAAGAGCTCAAATGATAGCGCATGCTGGCGAGGGTGTGGAGGAAGGGGTACCCTACTCCATTGCTGGTGGGAGTGCAGGCTTGTGCAACCACTATGGAGGTCTGTCTGGAGATATCTTAGAAATCTAGGAATAACCTTGCCTAAGGACCCAGCCATACCACTTCTGGGTATACACCCAAAGGACCTCTCATGGAGACATAGGGAAGTCTCCTCATCTATGTTCATAGCAGCCTTATTTGTAATAGCTAGAAATTGGAAACAACCCAGATGTCCCTCAACTGAAGAATGGATTAAAAAATTGTGGTACATCTATACAATGGAATATTACTCAGCTATAAGAAACAATGAAATCATGCAATTTGCAACCAAATGGATGGATCTAGAGGAGCTCATCCTGAGACGCGTGACCCAGTTGATTCTGCCTGGCAGACTTCCTCAATAGCTGTCTCCGTAGGGGGCCTGCAACCACCACAGCAATCCAATGTCACTGGGACCGCTCAGCTCTTCACAATGCCCCGACAGGAACCTCAGTGAAACCTGCAAGATCAGCTTCTGCCTACAAACCCCTTAGGTCATCTAAACAGCTGAGAACAGTAGGACTGAACATAAAAGGAGTGTACTAACATTTTTAATCATTTTTCCCATTTGGGTTGGGGCCCCAAATAGGTCTACTACGACCCAAATCAGCAGGAAGTCACTTTAAGAGAGCGATGTCCCATGCCCAGAGGGTGGGGAGGGTGTTTCTCCGCCCTTCTTTTTGGTTATTTGAAGGATAACTGAAAACTCTGTTATGTAGGCGAAGAGACTACAAGCTGATAAATGGTCCTGTTAATGGGTTTTGGAGGTTAGCCCCAGGGAAATCCTACTTTTCCTTTTCTGTATCCTTCCTCTCCTATGTAGGAGTGCATGGGCTTGAGAAAAATGAGATATAGACATAGCACAGGAAGGTCCAAGAAGAAGGGACAGATTATTGAATATGCCCTTATACCTTTGTATATTGATACAAAATTAGTAGTTTATTTGGCTAAAGTGGTATTGACCATTGTTTATTGTGCAAAAATAAGATTGTATTGGATTACATCGGTAGTGATCTTTGTATATTGATACAAAATTAAGATTATAGTTGGCCACAATGGTATTGACCCTTGCATATGGACATAATATTAAGATTATATTGGGCTACATAGGCATTGATCTTGGTATATTGATACATAATTAAGAGTATATTTAACCGCAATTGAATAGATCTTTGTATATTGATACAAATTTAAAGGTAATGCTTCCCAATGGTATCATACCTAGAGATACTTAAAAATAAAATGTGAAGCTCTGACCTCTTGATACCAACCGTCTAAAACAGTCTAGGATAGTTAATACAAACTCCTAGTCATGCAAACATGTCACTTTGTTAGCTACTATGACAGTCTATCACAGATATTCTCTAAACTACCCAGTAATCAAGTTGCTATGAGATAAGCAACATTTGCTTATCTAAATACAAGAGATGGTTAGGGCATCTTCAAAAACCCCTAGAGATCTGCAGAATATGGCATTCAAAGATGTTATCTTAAATCAAGATTTTTTTTGATATCGAGACATATCAGCGCCTGACAGCACCCCCTATTCTACTCCAAGTAGAAGATAAGCATCGAAGAACCTCCACTGTAAGATGGTTGAATTAGTGGCAAGCCTTTCTCTTGGCATGAAAAAACCCCTTGCACCAACTGCGGACAGACTGCTGTCCAAAAAGGACAAAACTTGGTAGCAGGGAAGTCGACAGCCTAACTCTGCCAAGACAGGGTAGGTAAGTCCTTCATAATCCCTGCTCTACAACAAATGTCTGTCAGAGAAACAGGACCCAAAGGCTGAAGATTGATGCTGGAATGTATGGAGAGAAAATGGGAACTGTCCAGGCAGTCATTGGTATGTTCTTTCTTAGTTTTGGACGCTGCAGGCTCTGCACTTCCTACATAAGCAAATATATTTATCCCTCTCAGGTCTCTGAGGTGGTTGAAGAATAGACAGCTAGAGTCTCATAGTTAAATTTTGAACTGTTTAAGAATCAAGAGGGTGTTATAGATCTAAGAAGATACTCTTAAAAGTGTGTTACAAGATAGTATGAATGTTGAGTCACATATAGACCTTTAAACTCATGGAGTTGGTTAGATAGTAGAATGTTAAAGTCAGGGGCCAAATATGTATAAACTGGACATTGGGAAGGTATACTGGGCCAATTTACTCTCATAAATGTGGCATATTTATATCTATTGTTTTGTATAATACTTACTGTTATAAGAGAAGGAACCATCTGTTGGACTGAAAGGGGAAACTTCTAGGGGGAAGAGGGTGGAAGGGCGGGATAGGAAGGGGGAATAGGGAGGGGTTTGTTACTGAGATGTGACTTGAAGAAAAAAAAATAAAGTATTTAAAAAAAAGAATTTAAAATGTTTTGTTTGCTTTAATGTCTTTTGTCAAAAGATGTAAATACAAATATGTATTGTGAGAAGTTTAAGGTTATTTTAACACTTGCTTTAATGTATATTGATAAAAATTTAAAGTTAGTTTGTGTATTGTACACAGAAAATTTATTTATATTGTATATGTAGATATTATGTAGATTTATTTTTTATTTTACTAGAAGGGGGATATGTAGGGGTTAGATAAATTAGATTTAGAAAATATATAGGAGTTTCTGATACTGTCTCTTAATTCGGGGCCTGAAGAGCATTATCAGCATGAAGTCAGGAAAAACAGGAAAGACTTAATAGACTGAAAAACAAGGTTGAAGTCAGGAAAAACAGGAAAGACTCAATAGACTTGAAGAAACAAAGTATCTTGCCTGACATTGTTTTCAGCTGCTAAGTTGGCGGAGCCCAAATTAAGCTGAAACAGAGTTCCTCCTATTTAAGGACAGTACATGGAGCCCAGAAAGAGAAGAGGCCCCTGATGCTAGAGAGCTCCAAGAGTTCTGCTGAAAAAAGGGCTGGCCATTGATGGCCAGCTCTCTCCCTGAAGCAGAAAGAAGCCAGTGAGCAAAGAAAGCCTGAGCAAGACAACAAAAGGCCAAGGACTGGACCCTGTGGCTCAGCTTTTGCCTGGAGGGGTTTGATCTGTCCAATCAGTGGCCTAGGGAAAACTGTGCCTGGCTTTAAGGACTGAGGCAGAGCAGCTGAGTTCCTGATTCAAAAGAAGTTGGCCTGCAGACGGCTGGGGTCTCCCACAGAGAAGAAAGCATGAAGCCTTATTTAAGGTGAGACTGCAATAACCAACCTACCCTGACAAACCTGCATCTGAGAGATCCAGAAAAAGGACTGCTAAGTGCGTTAAAGAATCTACAACAAAGACTGTGTTCCTGATGACTGAGGACCTGCCCCAGAGACTGTATCATTCTAAAAGGTTATGAAAGTAGTTGTTAAAATTATCAACAGGTTTAGTGGATAGGTTAAAGGGGTTGTAGGAATTTATAGGATTAATAGTTAAGAAATTGTTGGTGTTAGTTATAAGTGAATTTAGTAATAAATAAATAAGTGTTAAATAATAATTTAAAAGATCGGTTACAGGTGGCGCCCAACGTGGGGCATTATGGGTAATTTTATTTTCAAAACTATAGAGAAAACTGCAGATTTTGAAACTGTGATGCCAGTTGTTGACAATATGGCAATGTTTACTGCTGACCTCTACACTGTTTTTCAATCAGACTGAATGTTTTATGCTGTTTACTTTTTTTTATTTTATTGGTTTGTCATAAGGAAGATGTCTGTTACACAATTAAAAATTATGGAAATGCAGATTGAGGAGCTTAAGAAAATTCTGGCAGGGCAGGTGACTGAAACTGAAAAAATGGCAAGTTCTTTTTTAGCTAGGTCTCCACAGTCGCCGCATGTACCAGTAGAAAAGCCGCCGCGTGTGCCAGTAGGAAACCAGGTAGGTAATGGTGCTAATGTGGAACCAAGTGCGTCCCCAGAGGAGCTGCATGGTACTGCACAATCACCATCAGCTTTTCCAGTTATGTTTCAAATTAGGCCTGATAATAACGGTCAACTCAATCAGGAATTAACATGGAGTCCAATAGACATTTTGGATTTAAAAAGATTTAAGGAGTCTATTGTCTCTTATGGAATGCACTCATCATTCATTAAACAGATGCTAGATAATTGGGCTATACAAAATAGAGTCATTCCCCAAGATTGGAAAGGACTGATATCAGCTGTGCTAGAAGGTAGCCAGCAATTACAATGGTTGTCATGGTGGAGACATGAAGCCACAAAATTAGAGCAGTAAAATATGACAAGGGGAATAAATGTCACAACCCACCAAATGCTTGGTGAGGGACCTTATGCTGACATACAGTTAAAGACTCAATTTGAAGATGGTGTAATCGAACAATGTCATGTTGCAGCTCTGAGGGCCTGGGATATGGTGGCTGAGGCTGGGAAAAGGTTTACTTCATTTACCAATATAATACAAGGTCCTCAGGAAACCTTCTCAGACTTTTTAGGGAGATTGACTTCAGCTGTGGAGAGAGATGTAGATAACCCTGATGCCAGACAGGACTTGATAAATGCCTTGGCATATGAAAATGCAAATGCTGAATGTCAAAGGGCAATTAGGCCATTGAAAGCTCAAGGAGCCCCAGTAGATGAATGGATAAGAGAAACAGCTGATATTGGTTTTCAAGAGCATCAGACTAATGTCATAGCACAAGCAGTTGCTAGGGGTCTTAATGAGAGCTTTAAAAATGGTGAACGTGGTCATTTCCAAAGATATCGTAAGGCTGAATCCTCCAAAACTCGAAATGATAGGTGTCTGGACTCTACAGAACATGGTCGTAGAAGGGAATGAACGGCTTCTATTGACAATAGAAGGTTAAGGTCTCCAGGATTTTGTACTCGTTGTGGAAAAGGTAAACACTGGTCCCGGGATTGTAGAGCTAAAACGGATGTCAGAGGTAACCCCTTGCCGGGAAATGAGGGGAGGGGCCTACCGGTTCAGGCCCCCCAAAACAATGTGAATCGTCATCCATCATCCAACCAGAGGGAAACAGACAGGCAGGAAGAACAAAATTAACTATTGCTGATCTTTTACAGGCTACTGAAGGTACTACAGTTTTAGATTTGACCACAGATCAATCTAAAACATTATCCAAAACAGATGAATGTTATATGTTAACCACTGGTATCTATGGTCCTTTACCATCAGGAACAATAGGATTAATATTTGGAAAAAAATGGATTAACTTGTCAAGGATTCTTTATTCATCCAGGTATTATAGATGGAGACTTCAAGGAAGAAATTAAAATTATGACATCCATATGGAAAGAGATGACAATTAATGCAGGGGACAAAATTGCCCAACTGCTGCTGTTTCCTTACACCAAGGGCAAGGTTGTTCCAATAGACAGAACAGGAGCAGTCGAAAATAGTGGAAAACGTGTGTATTGGCAAACAATGGTGAGTGATACGAGACCAAAATTAAAAATACAAGTGAATGGTATTGAAATAGAAGGATTGCTTGACACAGGAGCGGATGTCACTGTCCTCTCACATGAGTCTTGGAATTCAAACTGGCCACTGCAAAGGGTTACTACACATTTTATAGGAATTTGTAAATTATCACATGTAAAACAAAGTGTACGATGGCTTAAATGTGTGGGACCAGAAGGGCAAACAGGGAAGTTGAGACCTTATGTGGCTGATGTACCCATAAATTTATGGGGAAGGGATCTCTTACAACAATGGGGTACTCAAATTAATATTCCTACAATGCCAGAAATAACAAATGATGAAATGATGGATGCTTTTGAGGAAGGTGTTGATATGCATACTCAACAACAATTGCAAGCAATGTCTAGTGTCC
>CAJQZJ010029642.1:0-15086 GCA_907164525.1 Lophiomys imhausi | reverse complement strand
TAAATTCCTACAACCCCTTTAACCTATCCACTAAACCTATTGATAATTATAACAACTACTTTCATAACCTTTTAGAATGATACAGTCTCTGGGGCAGGTCCTCAGTCGTCAGGAACACAGTCTTTGTTGTAGATTCTTTAACGCACTTAGCAGTCCTTTTTCTGGATCTCTCAGATGCAGGTTCATCAGGGTAAGTTGGTTATTGCAGTCTCACCTTAAATAAGGCTTCATGCTTTCTTCTCTGTGGGAGACCCCAGCCATCTCCAGGCCAACTTACTTCTTTTGAATCAGGAACTCAGCTGCTCTGCCTCAGTCCTTAAAGCCAGGCACAGTTTCCCCTAGGCCACTGATCGGACAGATCAAACCCCTCCAGGCAAAAGCTGAGCCACAGGGTCAAGTCCTTGGCCTTTTGGTGTCTTGTTCAGGCTTTCTTTGCTCACCGGCTTCTTTCTGCTTCAGGGAGAGAGCTGGCCATCAATGGCCAGCCCTTTTTTCAGCAGGACTCTTGGAGCTCTCTAGAATCAAGGGCCTCTTCTTTTTCTGGGTTCCATGCACGGTCTTTAAATAGGAGGAACTCTGTTTCAGCTTAATTTGGGCTCCACCCACTTAGCAGCTGAAAACAATGTCAGGCCAGATACTTTGTTTCTTCAAGTCCATTAAGTCTTTCCTGTTTTCCTGACTTCAACCTTGTTTTTCAGTCTATAAAGTCTTTCCTGTTTTTCCTGACTTCAACCTTGTTCTTCAGTCTATTAAGTCTCCTGTTTGTTTCCTTTTTTTAGTCCACATGCTGATAATGTTCTTCATGCCCCAAATGAAGAGACAGTATCAGAAACCCCTATATATTTTCTAAATCTAATTTATCTAACCCCTACAGTTCCCCTTTATTCCCAACAGGTATTGTGCTTTAAAAATGATAGAGCCAGCAAACAGCAGGACCAGAGTTCAAGCCCTGGTTTTATCTGAGTTCAATGCCTTGGATAAATGGCCCCACTCAGAATGATAAAAGTTTAGCAATTAATTCTATTTTCACCACAATGGAGAGGCTTGTTCTACAAGGCAAATCAGTTGGGATTGCATAAAAGAGTGACAACATCTTCTCAATCCCTTTATGTTGCTGTATACATTGTGCATGCATAAGTATACATGAACAATTAATTCCTGTGTTCCAAGTCAGCCACAGTTACATGGTAAGAGAGACTGTCTCCAAAAGAGAGGGGAGGAAATATAAAATGCATATGTAATCCTTAGAAAGAGGACTTTGGAAATGTTTAATAAAATTATATATGTGTGTACATATTGACTGAGTTCTGTGCGGAGAGGGGTTACTGTCTTTTCAGTTATTATTGTAATTAGATACTTTTTGAATTCCATACATGAATTCAATGTGGTTTCTTTTTTTCAGAGATTTTTTTCCTTTATTTTTTATTTCTTCAAGATACATCTCAATCGCAGTCCCCTCCATATTCCCCCTCCAGTCCCACCCTCCCACCCTCAACCACCCATCCTCTTTCCCCCCTTTTTTAAGTTTAGGTATATCTTATTTCTCCCTACAGTTTCCCCTTCCAGTCCAACAAATGGCTCTTTCTCTTATAATAATAAATACATACAGTACAACAGAGGTAATTAGGCCACAGTTATGAGGGTTATATGGCTTAACATACATTCCCAATGTCCAGTCCATATGTATTTGCCACCTAACTTTAACCTTCCACTATCTAACCATCTCCATGAGTTTAAAGTTCTATATCTGACTCAACACTCATACTAACTTGCAACACAATTTTAAAAGTATCTCTTTAGATCTATAACACTCTTTTGACTCCTAAACAACTCAAAATTTAATTATGAGACTCGAGCTATCTGTTCTTCAACCACCTCAGAG
This sequence comes from Lophiomys imhausi, assembly GCA_907164525.1. Lineage (NCBI taxonomy): Eukaryota > Metazoa > Chordata > Mammalia > Rodentia > Muridae > Lophiomys > Lophiomys imhausi. Next base: position 13,204 of record CAJQZJ010029642.1, on the reverse strand, counting down.
ACCTGAGAGGGATAAATATATCTGATTTTATAGGAAGTACAGGTCCTGCAGCTTCCCAACTAAGAAATTACATACCAGTGGCTGCCTGGACAGTTCCCGTTTTCTCTTCATACATTACAGCTACGATCTTCAGTCATTTGGCCCCGTTTCTCTGACAGACATTGATTGTAGAGCAGGGGTTATGAAGGACTTACCTACCCTGTCTTGGCAGAGCTAGGCTGTCGACTTACCTGCTTCCAGGTTTTGTCCTTTTTGGACAACATTCTGTCTACAGTTGGAGCAAGGGGCTTTTCTTACCAAGAGATAGGCTTGCGACTAATTCAATCATCTCCCACTGGAGATTCTTCAATGCTCATCTTCTACTTGGAGGAGAATAGGGGGTGCTGTCAGGAGTTGATATGTCTTGATATAAAAAAATCTAAAGTTACGAAAACATCTTTGAATGCCATATTCTGCAGATTTCTTGAGGTTTTTGAAGAGGCTCTATCTATCTCTTATATTAGGGTAAGCAGATGTTGCTTGTCTCTTAGCAGCTTTATTTCTGATTTGCTTAGAAAATAATTATAATAGGCTGTCATAGTACCTAACAGAATGACCAGCTTGCATAACCATTAGTTTGCATTTCTTAATTATCCTAAACAGTTTATGACAATTAGTAGTAAAAGGCTGAAACATCACATTTCATTTTTTTTCTTTACCTCCTAACCCTTCCATCCCATTTCTCTGGGGTGGGGTGTCCTTATATAACAGTCCCTCATCTCAGTTGAGAGGTCGTATGAGGGCCAAGAGCCTCATTCATTGGGGGTCTACAAAGCAGTAGCCTCAGTGAAAAGTGTCTCATTTCCCAGGAGAGAGAACTACTAAACAAACAAACCAATAAGCAGACAAATAGATAAAAAAAAGACTAAAAAATAGAAAAAAATTAAAAATAAATAAAAATTAAAAATAAAAAGTCTATGTTCAAGTTCCCTTTGGTGTGTTAGTTGTAGTATGGATACCTTCTACTATATAGCTAAAATCCTACTATACGTGAATAGATGCCATATGCGTCCTTCTGAGTCTGGGTTAGCTCACTCAGAATGAGCTTTTCTAGTTCCATCCATTTGGCTGCAAATTGCATATTTTCATTTTTCCTGATAGCTGAATAGTATTCCATTGTGTAGATGTACCACAGTTTTTTAACCCATTCTTCAGTTGAGGGACATCTGGGTTGTTTCCAGTTTCTAGCTATTACAAATAAGGCTGCTATAAACATAGATGAGGAAACTTCCTTATGATTCCGTGAAGAGGCATTTGGGTGTATACCCAGAAGTGGTATGGCTGGGTCCTGAGGCAAAGTTATTCCAAGTTTTCTAAATATCACCAGACTGACCTCCATAGTGGTTGCACAAGTCTGCATTCCCACCAGCAACGGAATAGGGTACCCCTTTCTCCACACCCTCGCCAGCATGTGCTGTCATTTGAGCTTTTGATCTTAGCCATTCTGACAGGTGTGAGATGGAATCTCAGAGTCATCTTGAGTTGCATTTCTCTGATGATTAAGGATGTTGAGCATTTCTACAAGTGTCTCTCAGCCATTAGGGATTCCTCCTTTGTGAATTCTCTATTTAGCTCTGTTTCATATTTTTTGTTTGGATTATTTGGTTTCTTGGCATTTAATTTCTTGAGTTCTTTGTAGATTTTGGATATTAGCCCTCTATCAGATGTGGGGTTGGTGAAGATTTTCTCCCAGTCTGTAGGCTGCCATTTTGTTCTAATGACAGTGTCTGTTGCCTTACAGAAGCTTTTCAGTTTCATGAGGTCCCATTTGTTGATTGTTGATCTCAGGTCCTGAGCTGTTGGTGTTCTTTCTGTTCAGGAAGTTGTCGCCTGTGCCAATTAGTTCGAGGGTTTTTCCCACTTTTTCTTCTAGTAGATTTAGTGTGAACAGGCTTATGTTAAGGTCTTTGATCCACTTGGACTTAAGTTTTATACAAGGTGAAAATTATGGGTCTAATTTCATTCTTTTACAAATGGACATCCAGTTGGACCAGCACCATTTGTTGAAGATGCTGTCCTTCTTCCATTGTGCCGTTTGGCTTCTTTGTCAAAAATTAGGTGGCCATAAGTGTGTGGGTCTATTTCTGGATCTTCAATTCGATTCCATTGATCTACTGGTCTGTTTCTATGCCAATACCAGGTTGTTTTTACAACTATTGCTCTGTAGTACAGCTTGAAATCTGGGATGGTAACACCTCCAGATGTTTTTTTTATTGTACAGGATTGATTTAGCTATTCTGGGCTTTTTGTTGTTCCATATGAAATTGAGCATAGCTCTTTCCAAGTCTATAAAAAATTGTGTTGGTATTTTGATAGGAATTGCATTGAATCTATATATTGCTTTTGGTAGGATGGCCATTTTTATTATGTTGATCTTACCTATCCATGAGCATGGGAGATCTTTCCATCTTCTAAAGGCCTCTTCCATTTCTTTCTTCAGGGGCTTGAAGCTCTTGTTGTATAGGTCCTTTACTTGCTTGGTTAGAGTTACCCTCAGGTATTTTATATTGTTTGTGGCTATTGTGAAGGGGGTTGTTTCCCTTATTTCTTTCTCAGCCCATTTGTTTGTTGTATAAAGAAGGGCTTCTGATTTTTTTGAATTAATTTTGTATCCAGCCACTTTGCTGAAGGTGTTTATCAGCTGTAAGAGTTCTCTGGTGGAATTTTTGGGGTCGCTTATGTACACTATCATATCATCTGCAAATAGGGATAATTTGACTTCTTCATTTCTGATGTTTATCCCCTTGATCTCCTTTAGTTGTCTTATTGCTCTAGCAAGAACTTCAAGTACTAAATTGAAGAGATATGGTGAAAGTGGACATCCTTGTCTTGTCCCGGAGTTTAGAAGAAATGATTCAAGTTTCTCTCCATTTAATTTGATGTTGGCCACTGGCCTGCTGTATATTGCCTTTATTATTTCTAGGTACAGTCCTTGTATGCCCGTTCTCTCCAGAAATTTTTAGCATGAAAGGGTGTTGGATTTTGTCAAATGCTTTTTCTGCATCTAGCGAGATTATCATGTGGTTTTTTTCTTTCATCTTGTTTATATGGTGAATGACGTTGATAGACTTTCATGTTGAACCACCCCTGCATTCCTGGGATGAAGCCTACTTGATCATGGTGTATGGTACTTTTGATGTGTTCTTGAATTTGGTTTGCTAGTATTTTATTAAGTATTTTTGCATTTATGTTCATGAGGGAGATGGGTCTGAAGTTCTCTTTCTTTGTTGGGTCTTTGTGTGGTTTAGGAATCAGGGTGACTTTGGCCTCATAGAATGAGTTTGGCAATATTCTTTCAGATTCTATTTTGTGAAAGAGTTTGAAAAGTATTGGTGTTAGCTCCTCTTTGAAGGTACGGTAGAATTCCATGCTAAAGCCATCTGGCCCTGGGCTTTTTTTGGTTGGGAGATTTTTAATGACTGTTTCTATTTCCTTAGGGGTTATAGGGCTGTTTAATCTGTTTATCTGATCTTGATTTAGCTTTGGTAGGTGGAAACTATCAAGAAAATTGTCCATTTCACTTAAGTTTTCAAATTTGGTGGAGTATAGATTTTTAAAGCAGGATCAAAATATTCTCTGGATTTCCTCAATGTCTGTTGTTATTTCTCCCTTTTCATTTCTGATTTTGTTGATTTGTGTTTTCTCCCTCTGTCTTTTAGTTAAGTTGGCTAAGGGTCTGTCTATTTTGTTGATTTTCTCGAAGAACCAACTCTTGGTTTCATTGATTCTTTATATAGTTCTTTTTGTTTCTAAATTGTTGATTTCAGCCCTAAGTTTGATGATCTCCTTCCTTCTGCTCCTCTTGGGAGTGTTTGCTTCTTTTTTTTTTTTTTTCAATTCACCCAGTTTAGCTGTTAATTCACTAATATGAGCTGTCACAATTTTCTTTTTAAAGGCACTTAGTGCTATGAACTTTCCTCGTAGCACAGCTTTCATTGTTTCCCATAGGTTTGGGTATGTTGTGTCTTCATTTTCGTTGGATTTTAAGAAGTCTTTGATTTCCTTCTTTATTTATTCCCTGACCCAGTGTTCCTCTAGTAAAGAGTTGTTCAATTTCCATGTGTTGTAGACTTTCTGTTGATTCTTTTGCTATTGAAGTCCAGCTTTTTTCCATGGTGGTCTGATAAGATACAGGGCTTATTTCAATTTTCTTTTATCTGTTGAGGCTATCTTTGTGACTCTATGGTCGATTTTGGAGAAGGTTCCATGAGGTGCTGAGAAGAAGGTGTATTCTTTTGTGTTTGGGTGAAACGTTCTGTAGATATCTGTTAGGTCCATTTGGTTCATGATCTCTGTTAGAGTCATTATTTCTCTGTTTGGCTTCTGTCTTGATGATCTGTCCATAGTTGTGAGTGGGGTGTTGAAGTCTCCCACTATTAAAGTGTTTGGATCGATGTGTGATTTAAGTTTTAGAAGCGTTTCTTTTATAAATGTAGGTTCCTTTGTATTTGGGGCATGGATGATCAATATTGAGATGTCCTTTTGGTGGATATTTCCTTTAATGAGTATGTAATGCCCTTCTCTGTCTTTTTTTATTAACTTCAATTGGAAGTCTATTTTGTTTGATATTAGGGTGGCTACTCCAGCTTGTTTCCTGGGTCCATTTGCTTGGAAAACCTTTTCCCAGCCCTTTTCTCTGAGATAGTGTTTATCTTCAATAGTGAGATGTGTTTCTTGTATTCAGCAAAAAGTTGGGTCTTGTTTATGTATCCAGTCAGTAAGTCTGTTTCTTTTTATTGGCGAGTTGAGTCCATTGATGTTGATGGATATTAGTGACCAGGGGTTGTTATTTCTCATTATTTTGGTTTAGCTGGCTGTCCTGTGTTACTTTTTTGTTTAGTTGCTGTGGAGGGTTCTATTTCCTCTGTTTTCTTGGGTGTAGTTATCTTCTCTGGGTTGGAATTTTCCTTCTAGGATCTTCTGTACGGCTGGGTTTGTGAGGAGATATTGTTTGAATTTGATTTTGTCATGGAATATCTTGTTTTCTCCATCTATGTTGATAGAGAGTTTTGCTGGGTATAGCAGTCTGGCTGGGCACCTGTGTTCTCTCGGGGCTTGTAGGACATCCGTCCACGCCCTTCTAGCTTTTAAAGTTTCTGAGGAGAAGTCAGGTGTGATTCTGATGGGTCTGCCATTGTATGTGACTTGGCCTTTTTCTCTTACAGCTTTTAATATCCTTTCTTTGTTCTCTACATTTGGAGTTTCTATTATTATGTGGCGAGAGGAGTTTCTTTTCTGATCTAATCTGTTCAGTGTTCTGTAAGCCTCTTGGATTTTTACTGGCATCTCTTTCTTTAGGTTTGGGAAGTTTTCTTCTATGATTTTGTTGAAGATATTTCCTGGTCCATGGAGTCGGAAGTCTTCTCTTTCCTCTATGCCTATAATTCTTAGGTTCTGTCTTTTCACTGAGTCCTTGATTTCTTGGATGTTGTGGGTGAGAGATTTCTTTTTAGCTTTCTCATTTTCTTTGGATGTTGTACTGATTTCTTCTATCGCATCTTCCATTCCTGAGATCCTGTCTTCCATCTCTTGCATCCTATTTTTCATACTCACATGCATAGTTCCTGATCTCTTCTCTTGATTCTCCATTTCCTCTTTTAACTCTGGCTATGTTTTCTTTATTGTTTCCATTTCTATTTTCATGTCTTGAATGGTATTGTTCGTTTTGTACATTTCCTTCTCCAGTTTGCTTGTTTTTGCCTGGAGATCTTTCATTGCTTTATTCTTTTCCTGTTCAAGCTGGGTCACCTTTGCTTGGAGCTCTTTAATGGTGTTATTCGTTGTTTTGACTTGTAAAATTGTGGCTTCTTTGAATTCCTTCATAGTTTTAAGTTCTTCTTGAAGGGACTGTATCACTTTCCATAATGTAGAATTGTCATCGTTTTCCTGTGTTTCAGTTCTGGTGAGGTGGTTCGGGCTGGATGGAATAGCGTTGCTTTCTTTTGTTGGAGACATTTCGCTCTGTTTTTTTTTTGTTTTGTTTTTTTTTTTTTGTCTGGTACCTCTGGCCATGTGGAATTTTTTTGCTGTCTTTTGGACTTGGGTCCAAAGGGGGGCGCTTTGGTGTAATATTCGAGTTGCCTTACTCCACCCCTATAAGATGAGTCAATCATCCCCGCCTCCCAGGTGGAGACCTAACTAATCCAGGTGGCGGAGCTGTGTATAAGTAAGCTCTCGGTCCCCACCAGAAGGGCCCATATTAGTACAAAAGTCCGATATAGGACAGTTTCAAATATCTCGCAGTTTGCCCAGGGTTGGTTCCTGTAGCAAGTAAATCTGCAGTACAGTTCCAATAGCCTTGCTGCTCCTACGGCTTAGAAACTGGCCAGTGACATCACAGACTGCGATCTGCAGTCTGAAGGCACTTTGTAGCGGAGCTCTGCTCACTTCCAAGAGTTGCAACCTTTCGCCACATAATTGTATCATCTGTGTGTGACCTGGGAGTGCCCAGCAGGGTGGGGATTATCTCTGTGTGGGTTCTGAATCTGCCAGCTGGTTATTAGGTTTGAACTTTCCGGGAGTCTCTCTCCTGTTGGGGGATGGGTTATCCCGATTCGCAGGACCAGCAGCTTCCTAGCATGTCCGAGAGTGGGAAAAGGCATCCTGGCCAGGGATCTTCCGTGATCCCTGTGTAGCTGGGTGAGATTTAGAAGGGGTCATGCCCTTTGTACAGCATCCTGCAACACTTGCCGCCTTGTGACTGTTGACCCCGAAATCAAAATGTGTCGTCGCAGGCCGCCGCCATCTTGGGTCCCCCAATTTTGCGGTTTTAGTGAGGAATGTTCTGTTAGTTTAATATATTGGTCTTTAACTATGACTTGACAAATTTCTTGCCATATAATTTGGGATCTAAAGGCCCCCAGTACCTGCTTATCCAAGTTTCTTCCAAGATTCATAATGTTTCTGCTGTTATTTTGTTGGCTAGTTCTTCTGTGCCCTCAACCTTCAGTGCCTCTCTTTTTGCCATGCTGACTATATAGATTTTAATGGTGTTGTATACAGCTTGTAGAATATCCCTTTATTATTTCTTATTTTCCCATATTTTTATATAACTATAGTATATCAGACCACTTATCTTCAACTTCTGACTTTTCCACTTAACTTAGTCTGTTTTTGAAGCTTTCAACTCATTTCTTTTTTATTGTTAGGCTAAGTTTTTACAATTTTTTTTAGATTTTTTTAAATGTTATATCTATAAATGTTTTGCCTGCACCATGTGCGTCATGTGAATACCTCATGTTAGCAGAGGTCAGAAGAGGACATTGGATCCCCTAGAACTGAAATCATGAATAGCTGTAAGCTAACACATGAATACTAAGAACAGAACCTGAGTCCTCTGAAAGATCTACAAGTTCTCTTACCCATTGAGTCTTAATCCCTCAACTGATTTTTTTAAATTACTAATGTGTGTATGTGTGTGCATATATGTGCACATGCATATCAGAGTATGAATGTAATGTGGAGGTTGGAAAATAACTCTTGGAGTCAGATCTCTTTTCTACCCTAATGTGGGCTCTGAGAATTGAACTTAGGTTTTCAGGGTTCACAGCAAATGGTTTTATCCACTGAAGTGTCTTGCCAACCCCTCAACTGAACTTCTTACGTGACTTAATGAGTTCTTTATTTACAAGATTTCTGTTATTATCTCTTGTCTGAATTCCTCATTCATACCCTGTGTCATCCTTACTTCACTCATCTGTATATCTGTATTTTCTTGGATTTCAACTAGGTTTTTTTTTTTACTTTTTATTAGTTCTTTGTGAATTTCCAATCCCACTCATGTCCCTTTCCCCTAGTACCTGCTCTCTGTCCTTGCAACCTCCCCCCCGCAAAAAAAGAGAAAAAATTTCATTGTGGAAGCTGTAGTGTGTATCAGTGCGTCCCAAAATATACACTTTTGTCCACACTTCCTTGCTTGCAACGTTCATTGCAATGACTCATTGGTGTAGTAAGAGGTCTCTGGCTTTTGCTGCTTTGTCAATACTGGAATCTCACTGCGACTCCTTTCAGATATCATTTTGTTGCCCTGTGTCATGGAGATCCCTTACTTTTGGATCTGTAGGACCAGCCTCTTCATGCACACCAGCAGTTCATCATTGGGATAGATGTTGGGCTGGGTCAGTTCAAAGCCCTGGATTAGGCCTGGAGAGGTATGTGATCTGGTCAACCTACTGGTTCTCCTCTTCTCACACCCTCAGGGCTTGCTCACCAGCAACTTCTCATCTCCCCTCCCCACACCAGGGCTGGCTCTATCATGCTGCCCAGGCAAATTGCAGGGTCCACTCTCCCAAGTGTTGCAACTGCTGAGAAAAAGGGCCAGTTCTCCCACTCTCATGACCCCAGGGCCAGCTCCACCACATGGCAGACAAGAGTCAGGGCCAGTGTTTTCCACTCTCACACCCTTGGGGCCAGCTCACCTGCAACCCCCACGTCTAGGGCTACCTCTACTATGCTTCCCCGGGAAAAGTGCAGGGCCCAGTCTCCTGAGTGCTGCAGTAGGTTAGGGGCAAGGCCAGTTCTCCAATTCTGATGGCCTCTGGGCCAGCTCTCCTACCTGGTGTACGTGACAAGGAGCAAGGGAGGACATCTCTATCTCACTCATGTCACCGCATGGCAGAGAAGTGACAAGGCCACTTCTCCCATGCTCAGGTCCCCAGGGCCTGCTCACCTGCACCCCAGCTATCAGTGTCAGCTCTAACATGCTTCCCAGAGAGTGCCACAGCTGGTAAGAGGCAGGGCCAGCTCTTCTGCTCTCGTGACCCCAGGGTCAGGTCTCCCACCTGCCACAGGTGGTGAGGTACAAGGCAGGAGGAGTGTATCTCTCCCTCATCCATGCCACTGTCTGGGAGACAAGTGGCAGAGCCAGCTGTCCTGTGCGTTTGTTCTTGGTGCCAGCTCTACCACAATATATGGGGCCCACTCGCTGGAGTACTGCAGCTGGCTATGGGTGGGGTCAACTCTCCGGCTCTCATGACCACAGGGCTAGCTTTCTCATGATGCCCAAACAAAGAGTGGGACCATTTCTACAGAGCCCTCAGACATTAAGATGTCCCTGAGCAGTAGCCTAGACCAGGGTATGCCTGCCTGGCTTTTGGTGGTAATAGATCCCTGCTGCTGCAGGGCCATGGACCTGGATGTGAATCCCAGTACCAACACAGATCAGGACCCTACCATAGTCTCTAGTGGCATCACTGGGTACTAACATCAGGGTGTTCCTTACTACCCTTGAGTCTCCAGTTCTATCTCTCTTCATAGTGCCCACCTCCTCCTGTTTCTCTTTCTCTTCCATTTCTCCACCACTGACTTCCTCCTCCTAGTTGTGCCCAGGACCTCTGAGTGTCTGGGGTTGTCTCAGGAGTGCTATGTCCACTCGTGCATTATGGTGCTAGTCAGGGGTCATCTCAGGCATGGTCTCCCCCCACCAGACCTGTGCAAAGCTGGACTGGCAGTCATCTCAGGCTAGCTCCCTGTCTGGGCACTATGGTTCTGGGCTGCCTGAATGGACCCATTGATTGTCTTGGGCCCATTCCTGATCAGGGATGTGGTTTCCAGTGGTGTATTTCTAGTCTCTGGCTCACTCCCTGCCCTGGGAGCTCCATTCATGACTGTGCTGTGCTGTGCCAGACTGGTGGTTTTCTCAGGCTAACTCCATGTCCAGGTCCCCTGGCAATTGACTGGTGGTTGTCTCAGGCTCAGGGTCACTTTTTTCAAAGAGTGTTAGGGTACTAATCATTCAGATGTGCATAGGTCAGGACAAAGAACTTTTTTAAATCCTGAATTTTTTAAGAAAAAATATTAAGATGTCTTTAGTTTGACACTATGGGATAATCTTTTTTAAAAATTCTACTCTGATAAACATAAAAGTATCCTGTCCCAGCTGGACATGGTGGTGCACGCCTTTAATCCCAGCACTTGGGAGACAGAGGTAGGTTAATCTCTGTGAGTTCAAGGCCAGCCTGGTCTACAAAATGAGTCTGGGACAGCCAGGGCTGATATACAGAGAAACCCTGTGTCCAAAAACAAACAAACAAACAAACAAACAAGAACAAGTGTTCATAAGCTTATTCCCCATTTTTTTGATACTGTCTATCTGTATACATAGAAAACCCAAAACACTTTAATAAAAAATATGTAGTTAATAAAAATAGCTTGGATTCAAGACAGGCAACAATAGTCTTCCGTATTAGAACTATTCACACTTGCAAAACTTGAAAATACTACACTTACAAAAAGAGAAAAAAAGAATTGCTTTGTAGGAGACTGAAGAGATAGATCAGAGGTTAAGAGAAAGAACCATTTGTGTGACTGAAAGGGGGAACTGTTGGGGGAAAGATGAAACACCTTAAACTAAAAAAAAGGGTAGAGGATGGGGGGTTGAGGGGGAAGAGGGTTGAAGGGTGAGGGAGTAGGGAGGGGATTGTGATTGAGATGTAACTTGAAGAAATAAAAAATAAATTATTTAAAAAAATCAAGTGTGACTCTTCCAGAGGACCCAAGTTCAGTTCCTTGCAAGCACCACTAGGTGGCTCACGACCACGGGTAACTCCAGCTCCAGGAGGCCCAGTGCCTCTAGGCTCTACATGCATATGCATTCATGTGTACATATCCCCTATGCACACACCACCAGGCCCCACCACACACACACATAGCTTAAAATAATAAATAAAATAAAATGGTTTGTAACCTGATATGGTGACAATGCTTGTAATCCCAGCACTCAGGCGGTGTAGGCAGGAGATTAAAAATCCAAGGACATCTTTGTTTATATAAAAAATTCAAGACAATTCTGGGCTATGTGAAAGACTATCTCAAAAACAACAATAAAAATTCCTTGAAATGAATTGAGCAGGAAAGGGAGGGGCCTTTATGTAAGGAACTATAAAGTCTCATGTTTTATAAAATAAAAAAATCTCTAAACGTATAAAAAGAAATGTGCATTATTACTTGGGTTTTGGCTTTTTTGAAATAATGTCTCACTGTGTAGTCAAAGTTATGGGGTTGACTTGGAGTTACCTATGTAACGCAAGTTGGCTATTATCTTGCTATTCTCAGCCTCAACTTCCTGAGTGCTGGAATTATAAGGATGACCTACTACACATCACTAGATGTACTGTTCTGAAAAGAGAAGACATACCATGATAAAAGGCTGATTCCCCCAAAATTAAGGTATAAACTTAATGCAAATTTCAGCTAAAGTCCCATCAGATCCTTTCCTCTTCTTTCTTTCTTTTCTTCCACCTTTCAGAATTGAGTAAAATGAGTAGATAAGACATTTCTGAAAAAAATAACAGTGAAGAGAATAACAAGTAAGTCATTGTGATCAAATCATGTTAATATTAATATAAAATTAGATAAATAGATCAGTGGAACAAAATAACAAGTCTAGGATGGTATCTCAGAATATATGAAAAGGCAATGTATAATAAAAAGCAGTAGTTAATTCAAAATTAATGCTGACACATATTGGTTGTTTGGAGGAAACAAAATGCATTAGTTTTTTTACATAATATAGAATGATAAGTCCTAGACATCTTAATACTTAATGTAAAAGTAAAATGGTAACAGTGGAAAATTTGTAGACTTGTGATTATTATAGTGCAGAGACAAAGGAAATCTAGTTACATTAAAGAAGAGATAAATCTATTCAAGCATAATTTTAGAAAGAGAAAATGAAAACCACCAAGATGGCACAGTAGATAAAACAGAGATGGCTCAGAGGGTAAAAGCACTTGCTCATCAAGCCTGATGACTTGAGTTCAATTCCCAGAACCCATGTAAAGGGATAAGTTGAGAACCAATTCTACAGAGTTACCTTTGACTGTAAATGTATTCCATGGCTCATGTGAGTTATCTGTCTATCTATCTATCTATCTATCTATCTATCTATCTATCTATCTGTCTATCATCTATTATCTATCTCTATCTCTCTCACACACATCGTGTATGCACAAACAGAAGCATACACAATACTAAATAATTTTTTAAAAAGAAAGTAAAGAGGGCACATCTGTCATACTAGCACTCTGGAGGCTGTGGCTTTATCTCCTAAATTTTCACGTATAGGACAGTTGGTTACTAGTTTAGTGATTTGAGAAGCAATTGGGATTTTTAAGAAGTAGAGTCTAATGGGAGGTCTTTAGGGTACTGGTGGGGTTGCCCTTAGAATACATGATGTATCTGTTATCCAGTTGTGTCAGTTCTCAAGAGAATGGGTTGTTCTTAAAGCCTGAGTCTGATCCCTGAATCACTCTTTTGTTTCTTTTCTTGTGATGCCATCTTTCCATTCTTCATGTACTCTTACCATCATGCCATCTGGCCCTTACCAGAGGCCAATGGAGCCACCCAATTTTGGATTATCAGTTTTTTCCAAACTGATACAAATATAGCACTTTTTTGGTAAGTATACATTCTTGAGTAATTTAGCATAGTAGTAAAAGTGTGCTAACTTACATAATTTAACTCTAGAAGGCCCCAAATAGTTACCTACTTGTTGGAGAGCATCAGAGAATTCAGTGGGTGTTCAGGGTAAGAAGCTGGAAACCACAGAACAAGGGAACCAGTCACGCAGTCGCAATCTGGGGCTGAAAGTATAAATACTTCCTAAGACTTGCAACCGGCCCCCAGACCTTAGCACAACTGATTCCATGATAGACGTACCATTCAGGCCACAAAACTCAGTATGTAGACAACACCACCAACCAAAACAAAAACAAATACATAATCTACTAATGCCCATAGTTCTTCGAAAGTCTCTAACTATACTAACCTTGATTTTTTTACTTCTATACTTTGGAATAACTATTCTTGGTTTTTTGTTTGCTTGGTTTGGTTTTTGAGACAGGGTTTCTCTGTGTATCTCTTTCTGTCCTGGACTCACTTTGTAGACCAGGCTAGCCTTGAACTCACAGAGATCCACCTGCCTCTGCCTCCCAAGGGCTGGGATTAAAAGTAAGCACCACCACACCCAGCTATATAACTGTTCTTATTAACTTAAGTATATCAATTAAAAAAAAAAGCTCACCTTGAGAAAGGCTCAGGCCCTCAAAGGAATCCCAAACACTGGAAGCTGGCCAATAAATAAAGAATTTCTATTGGATTAAGCCCATGTTCAAACAATCTTCTTCTCTGGTGGTTACCACAACAGAATCACCACTCCACTAAAAAA
>CAJQZJ010029636.1:0-10177 GCA_907164525.1 Lophiomys imhausi | reverse complement strand
ATGGATTCCATAGATTGCAGTGGTCCCTAGCTGCCTATGGGTCTGGTGGTATCTGATGGTGGTTCATGACTGGCATCTGTGCTACAGCAGTCATGTGCCCCTATTTCAAGTGTTACCCCTTGGAATAAAGTTCCCACCCAAGATCCCGACTTTCTTGGCAGCTGTTGCCTCAGTTCGGTGTGAAGGGCCATCAGAGCCCGACCATGCTGGATCTCTATGTCACACCATGGACAGCTCCTCTGTTTGCTGTTTCCACTGGAGACACAGAAGGAACATGCAGACCCTGCCCTCCACAGTGCTCAGCTCTTCTTCAGAATGACAGAGATTCCATACAAACACTGAATCAAATCAACACAGTGCTGTGCTCACAGCTTCCCTGTCCCTGTGTGTATTGTCAAATCAGTGACAAACTCCTGTGGAGTATGTTGTCCCCTCCACAAACTTGAAAGAGAATTTCCATGTCTCTCTGACATAAGCCTTTATTATGATATTTTTCTGTAAGAAGTGTCAGTGTCTATGAAGATCCATTACTGAGTGCAGGATGTTCTGGGATACTCATGTGAAACCCTGGGGTATACTGATGGCTGGTAGGCACCCAATACCAACTGCATGCTTTATATTTCTAATCACAGGATGACATTTTGCTAAAAATGGTTAGGTCATTTGGATGGGTACACTCAAGAGTTCTCTCAAAACTGGTTATTAAAACTGTGCTGACTCCATGGTGAATAGAGCAATGGTAACTTTCTTTTCTAGTCTCTGCAATGCTTGGGTGAACCTCATGTTAGTTTTTTATGCATTTGTAAGAAGTCATCAATGAGGCTTCTAAGCCTACTTTGGTGTAATTGTTTGCACTTTTTAGAAAAACTCTTTTTCTATGGATAAAATATATCACCAAAGAAAATTTACTAGATTAACTTTGAATGGGTATTTTCCCAAGAAGCTGCATTCTGAAATTGGTTTCATCATCTTATGGAGACCACAGAAATTGGGTTATAGCCTCCCTGACATCCTCCCCTTTTTCTTTCCCCCCAGACTACATCCTTTGGCCATGGCCCTCTCTTATATCCTTGGCATCTCTGTGGTCTTTCAGCCTCATTTCGATGTCTTGTTGTAGAAATGTCCACATGGCACAGATTCCTGGTCCCACCTTGGCACATTCTGAAGGCTGAGCTCTGACCACTCAGGATGGGGATAAGAATTCTCAGAACTGGAGATTTTCTTTCAAATTTAGGAGGAGAACACGATAAGGCAGGAGAGCAGAGGGTGAAAATCCACTGAAAAGGTTCCCAATACAAGGATGTGTGAGGCCTGAGTGGAGTGGGGAGGGAAAGGTGAGGGTGGGATTCTGGAGGAAAACCACAGGAGGGAACAGATTTGGACTCCAGCCCTGCACACTGACTCTCAATTGAGCAACTGATGCTGGGCAGCAGAGGCTGCAGTGTGTTGGCTTGGAGGACTCTGGTTGTCCTCTGCTAGGTTTTTGGTGAAGGACATGGCAAATAGTGTGTCCATCAGAACTGTCCACAGAGCTTGCTAGACACACATCAGTCCCTGGATTCCTCCTAGAGTATCTGACTGAGGAGTTCTCAGTGGACAGAGAACTTCTGTTCACTCCTGCCCCCCGCCCCATTCAGCCCCAAAGGTCAGCTAAGCAGTCAGTCTATTTGCATATGGCTCCCTTAGTTTAGCTTAGAAGGAGGTTGAAGCAGCATCAACTGAAGCCTCCTGAAAAGGCCCTGCCTTAGGTAGGATCTAAGGCAGGAGAATCGTAGTCATTCATGAGGGCATGACATTCAGATGTGCAGAGGCAGCTCAGGAGTAGGCCTCATAGGAGGAAGCTGATGATGGCAGAGCCCTGGCAAGTCACATGCCAGATGTTAAAAGCCAGGAGTGGCCAAGCAGGTTCTGAGTGCCAGTGAGACAGTAATAACCAGGTGGGGGTATAGCTCAGGGGTAGAGCATTTGACTACAGTTCAAGAGGTCCCTGGTTCAAATCCTGGTGCCCCCTACCTAGTATTTCTTTTAGATGCCAAATAGTAGAATGCCTTTGTGGTCCAAGAAGACCAAATAAAATCCATATTACCCACATTGGTAATAGTTTTGTTTTAAAAAAATATTGAGATTTTTTTTTGTTTTATTCCAGGTCTGAAGCTGCTTCAGTTAAGACCGCAGGTGTAAACTATTAACTGTGTCTTATGAGCTAGCAGGCTTGTGATTTAGTCAGGTGAGCTAGTTTAACTCTGAGGACTTGAGAGGGATAAAAAAAGCCACAGTCAGAGGAGAAGGGGCACGGCAAAAAAGAAAGAGGTTACTGCTCTCCCTTCTGCTGGTTCTCCCCCAAACTTCTGCCTCAAAACTAAAAAAGTAAAGTCTTTTTAATGTTTTGTAGAGCAAATGGATTTTTTGATTGAAGACAAAAACCAAAAAACCCCTCAGAACCCATTGTGGGTGCAGATAGAATACAGTTCAATCCCCAGTGTTTACCATCCTTCACATGAACCATCTTTTATGATCATCTTTAAAAAGAACTACCTTGAACATATTCCTTGCTTCTTTGGATTTGTATAAACAACAGAAATTTGTAACATATATGTCAAACATAGGTGCTCATAATAAATCCATTTGGTGGCAAGGACATCTTTATCTCTGCACTGAATGGCAGAGAAATCACCACACGTGACAGCTTGCTCACTTCTTGGTCCCTGGAGGCTTTGTCCACAGCAAGCAGCTCTTAGTTTCACTGAGTTGTGTGTGTATGTTCTGTGTTTTGTGTCCTGTGACTTCTCTTACCAGTGTAGGAGACAGAACCTGCAATGGCCTTCAGTATTGCACCTCCTTTCTATAAAGCTGGTGCCTCATTAATACAAGATTTTACTTAGTGTTTTTGTCCTGGAAGGATGTGACTTTTATTTTTACAGTTTCATCAACACTCATAGCATTGTCTGGAGCTAGTGTCTTGCTAGTCCCAGGGACCTAACTCACATGGCCAGGCTTGACAGCAGGTGTCTCTATCCACAGAACCATCTTGCCACCCATGCCTGTGGTTTTTCTACCTTCTTTCAGTATTCATTTCTAATGCCATAGATGCTACTGGCGTTTTCCATTTTTGATCTGGGATAGCTAGTCTTTGATCAAGAGTTATAGAATGAGACAAAAGATTCAACCTCAGCTTGACTTCAACTGGCGTGACTTCTACAGATAACCAGTGTTGTCATTCCTTTTGAATTCATTTCTGTTCCCCAGAGCGCCAGCTTCATAGCTTGATTTTCTTCTTTAGTAACCCCTGTCATCTACCTTCTTTGCTCTCTTTAGAAAGCTTGGTTTCCTCTTTCACTGGGAAGACTGAGGCCATCTGATGAGAGTTCCTCAGTGCCCTTATGCTTCTGTCTTTCCCATCTCACTTCTCAAGTATAAGAGGAGAAGGTCTGTCACCTCTTCACCTGAGCTCATCCCGTTAGCCTGGTCCGTCTCTCTACTTTCCTTGAGATCCCACTAAAGCACCAACAACCTCTTTGGCATCTTCACACAGGGATATGACCCTACAGACTCTACTGAGCTTTTGAGACAGATACTACAGGCTAAAGTTTGCATTAATGATGGCCAAATATGTGTGATGAGATAAAGTACACGGGTCTCAGGAGCACATGGCAGAATCCACCTGTTAGGAGCAGGGAAGGCTTCTCAGGAGCTCACCATCAGCTGCCCATCACCTTTCTCACCTTCATCATCTCTTGAGGCCTTTTATTAGTCTTTGAGTCAGCTCCTAGAAGGCCTCTCACTCTGTCTCATTGCTTACTTTCTATGTCACTGTCCATTTTCTGTCTCTTTTGCTTGTAACTTCACAACATCTCAATTTGTGAATATCTAAAGACCTAGGACGTAGTCCTTAGGCCATTCCTCGTTTCTGCTCATGCCTCCTTGGTGACCTCATTTTGTCCTGTGGATGTGATGGGCTTGTAACTCTCACATTTATATCATTAGCCAGGGCTTCCCATGTGTAGCAGTTTCTTCCAAGCTTGAAACATTTCACCCTGCAGAGAAGCTCCTTAAAACAGAAGGTAATAACTCAAAATAATGCTGAGACAGTATAAGGGAAATCAGTGCCTGGTGGACTGGCTTCTCAGAGCCTTTAGGGACCTTGTTTATCTCTGTCTGAAGCCCCCATAAATGTCTGGGAATGAAGGACCATGGTGAGGTGGGGGCGAAGGCCTTGTTGAGAGAATTAGGAATAAGGAAAGCTGTGTTTGAACTTCAGTTCACTGGGCAAGATAGGACTATGTTCACAGAGGTATTAAAGAAAAGATTGATCTAGCAGGGGGCTCAAGCCTGGTATGGGGCTGTAGTGAGCTTTTGGTGAGGCAAGATTTGTATGGAGTAGAAAGGGCTTTGGCAGATCTCAGTGACTTAGACCAGCATGTGAAGTGTCTGTACAGTGAGAGAGTAGCCTACAGGGCATAAGGAAAAGGTAAAACAGAGGAACAGGTCTGTCTGGTTTCCTCCAAGACAAATGTACCAAGGTGTAGCTGGAGTCCTAAGGAGAAAAACAGATAGAAAGGCAAGCTGTGTGCTAAGGAGCTGCTGGAAGGTATAAAGCCTGAGGAGCAGGTCACAGTAGATGGAACAGTTCAGGTGAAGACAATGAAGCCTATTCCAGGAGTGGGTGGTTCCCCCACCCCCAGGTTAAAGAGGGTACGTTTCCCTCCAGTAAAAGGTTATGCTAGGGGTGAAGATGGTTTGCTTAGCCAGGAACTCCCCCAACAGTCAGGTATGGTGAATGGGAAGCAACAGCTACATTGTTGGATTCAAGGATCCAGAAGGTACAGCCAGAGACAGTAAGGCACCCTTCCTCCTTGGCCCTGGGTAGGGTTGAACAGAGGATGTCAGGCATAATGAGTGAGTTCATCAGGCATGGAAAAATGTAAGGAAGCTCCAGGAAGAGCTCCAGGATATGGAAGTGTAATGGTTCAGAGGGAAGGACTGAGGATTACAGGAAGCTAATTACGTCAGCACCTCCTATCCATGCTTTGTACCCTACCTTGATCTGCGGAGGAAGCAAGTGATACAAATGGAGGGAACCTTCCCTTGCTGTATTAGACTTTGCTTAGGCTTGGCTTTAGTATGTTCCTAGTTGTGAACCTGTGGGATCACCGACACTTGCTGAGAACAGATGACAACAGGCTTTCAGAGTTTCCACCAAGGCTATCTTTGTAACCCCACTATGTGTTATGAGACAGTAGTTCAGGATGTTGCCTTGTCCTGCCCATGCTCTGGAAAAGGTTCTGTTATATTGAAGACATAATGCTAATATCTGAGTGTTTTGCAGATTTGGAAAGCCATTGGAGAGACAAACAGGTCCAATGGGTGCTTACATCTACCTTACAACCCTACTGGGGCTGGGTCAAGTGAAATGAAAAAAAAAATCAAAATGTACACTACATGGGTGGAAAAGGACACTCCCAAAGGCCATAATGTTATTAAATAAAAACGCCACTGCTATGTACTGACATGCCACACAAAATGTGCCTGTTCACACAACAGTGGCTCCACTATTATGGGTAAGTCCAACAGACTTCTGGTTGGACTTAAGGTCTGCTCCAAAAGGGGGAGTTTCATGTCTGGTACTATAAGTCAGGACAAAAACCTGTGGGTAGAGGGATTATAGGTCCCAACAGGGGAAGCAACCTGTTCTTACTAGTTGGGTGTGATGCACCTGTCTATCTGCCTTCTAAACATTTTGTGTTTACACCCATAGAACATTCTTGTCAGCTTCAACTCATAGCCACTGGTGAAGCTCTTGAGAACAGATATACACAGTCTGTAGCTAGGACACAGATGAATATCCATAGTCACTCCCTCTAAAGTCCCTTGGGGATCTTTGGGGAAGAGGAGTCAGGAGGAATGTAAGAGCTGTAGGAAGGGGTGGACTGTTGCAAAGCAGCTTCCTTTGATATTGAAACATCCCATCTTTCAGGAAAACTCCTTATTAAGTCCCTCCCTCCCAAAGTAAGCAGTAAATGTGGGTGAGGGTCATTCTGAGACAAACCAAGCTGTAAAGACTCTGGTATGAGCTGCAGAGCTGCCCAAACAGTTCTGGAAGTGGTCTAGATCAACTGAGTCACTTGGAAAAGATCATCTCCAACCTGCTGAGCTTCCTGCAGCTGTGCAGTGTGTTCATGGCTCCCAGGTTTTGTGTGCTGTCACCCCTGCTGAGGTGAGCTTTGGTGAAGTAGCTGTCTTTGAGTCATTTCTGCCTCTGTAAGTAACTTCTCAGCCATATTCCTACAGGTTACCTCTAGTAAACTCATTGGTTCACCAGATTGGACTATGGTAGTATCCATGCTTTGGTCTGTCATGGACTCCATATCTGTAGCGAGTAGGCGTGTATGTTGTGTCTCCCCAGGAAAAGTCTTGTCATGCAACATCCATTTAGCCTCTACTTTTATCTGGGCATCTCCATTTGTTTTTCGATGACTAAGGTAATGCTATCCCCTCCTAATTTTATTTTGTGTCTGTCTGTTTTCTTTTCAGCCTTTCACTTTGAAATAGCCACATTCACCTTGGGAACACTTTTGGGATTGTCCATGACCTTCTTCTGAATGTACTATGGGAAATACTGCTGAGCTTTACAAAGAAAGCAGATGTTACTAGTCTGCCCCAAGTCCCTCACATATCTAACCCCCCTTCAAATACTGATATAATTGTGGAGTTGCCCTTAAAAAATACTGTACCCCTCAGATTGGGTGCCAAGAGACTTTTCAGAGGTACAGGCTTTAATTGGCTTAATCAGCATGGTCGTGAACGACTATCTTGGATGGATCATTTCATTTGGAGGCCCCAGCAAGATTCTGTCATGCTCAGTGGGAATCAGCCTCACTCGTGGTCTTTCCTGCCAGGAAGAGCTTGCAGGGGTGGTGACTCTGACAAACATCAGGGCCCTGCTCCTTTCATTGAGTCTGGAGAGGTCTGCAGTGACAGTCCTCAGAGGTAAGTCTGTATACTAAATTCAGTTGTGGTTCTTGTTGAGGAGGATGAGCTCCATTGTAGCCTTCTAATGAAAAAGGACAGGCCCCAGGTGAAGCCCTTCAATTAAGAGAAATAGGCCCTTTTTCTGGGGAGACATCTTCTGGGTACGGGGGATAGGCCCAAGAGCTCTTCCTTGAGATTATGAAGATATGCTCATTTAGGGAGCCCTATTATGGTCTGAAAATTGAAATTTTGCTTGGGGATAAAAAATTCTGACAGGAAATTCTTCCCCATTCCTCCTCTGTTAAATTTGGACCCGTATCTTGGCTTTACCTCTCATGAGAGAGATGGTTTCAATTTTGCTTGAATGAATGGCCAGCCAACTGTATAAATGAGTGTGTGATGGGTAAGTTTGGCCCATGGAGTTTTTAATTTAATATCTTGATTTTTATGGCTAATGTTTCTGTTTTGTCTCCTCTCCCCAAAGGGGAGCTGGGTAGTACTTGTTCTGGTTCTGCCGGTTTCTCTGGATTTTGCCACTAGGTGGCACCCTATGTCCACTGTTGTTAGCAGTCTTTTTGTCATCTACTACTACTAATACTACCACTTTAAAAAAAAAAAAAAAAAAAAAAAAGGTCTCCTTTCCTCTGCAGGGCAGGGCAGGAGTTTTCTAGTCAATCCAGTCTGCTCCTGGAGTCACATACACTCACCCCTACTCAAGCACCTCTGTAAAAGGGTCACTGAAGAGAGACTGCGGTGGTTTGAAAGAAAATGACACCCATAGCAGTATTAGGAGGTGTAGCCTTATTCAAGTAGGTGTGGCCTTGTTGGAAGAAGTGGCTCACAGGCTTTTCCTGCTGCCTTCAAATTGAGATGTAGAACTCCACAGCTCAGGATCTAAGACCAACAATCAATAAATGGGACCTCATGAAACTGAAAAGCTTCTGTAAGGCAAAAGACACTGTCATTTGAACAAAATGGTAACCTACAGATTGGGAAAAGATCTTCACCAACCCCTACAAAGAACTCAAGAAATTAAATGCCAAGAAACCAAATAATCCAATCAAAAAATGGGGAAAAGAGCTAAACAGAGAATTCACAAAGGAGGAATTCCTAATGACTGAGAGACACTTGAAGAAATGCTCAGCATCCTTAATCATCAGAGAAATGCAACTCAAGATGATTCTAAGATTCAATCTCACACCTGTCAGAATGGCTAAGATCAAAAGCTCAAATGACAGCACATGCTGTTGAGGGTGTGGAGAAAGGGGAACCCTCCTCCATTGCTGGTGGGAGTGCAGGCTTGTGCAACCACTATGGAGGTCAGTCTGGAGATATCTTAGAAAACTTGGAATAACTCTGTCTCGGGACCCAGCCATATCACTTCTGGGTATACATCCAAATGACTCCTCATGGAATCATAAGGAGGTTTCTTCATCTATGTTCATAGCAGCCTTATTTGTAATAGCTAGAAACTGGAAACAACTCAGATGTCCCTCAACAGAAGAATGGATTAAAAAAACTGTGGTACATCTACACAATGGAATACTACACAGCTATCAGAAACAATGAAATCCTGCAATTTGCAGCCAAATGGATGGAACTAGAGAAGCTCATCCTGAGTGAGCTAACCCAGACTCAGAAGGATGTACATGGCATCTATTCACTTATAATCAGATTTTAGCCATATAGTACAGGATAACTATACTACAACCAATGCACCAAAGGGAACAGGAACATAGACTTTGTTACCTGTCAATGAGACACTTTGCCCTAGTGGTGCTGCCTTGTAGCCCCCAGTGTATGAGGAGGCTCTTGGCCCTCCTATGACTGCTGAACTGGGGCAGGGGACTGTTATGTATGGACACTCCATTCCAGAGGAGTGGGATGAAAGGGATAGGGGGTAGAGGGTGGGAGGGCGGGACTGGGAGGGGTGGAAAGAGGACACTGAGATGGCGATCTAACCTGAAGTAATAAATATAAATATTAAAAAAAGATGCAGAACTCTCAGCTCTTCTCCAGCTCCATGTCTGCCTGCATGCTGTCATGCTTCCCTCCATGATGATAATGGACTGAATTTGAGTGGTAAGTCAACCCCAGTTAAATGTTTTCATTTATAAGAGTTGTTGTGGTCCTGGTGTCTCTTCACAGCAATAAAACCCTAACTAAGATGCAGACCTTGGGCTACAGAGTGTTGGTTAAGAAAGCCCAACTTTGTACATCAGAGGCTACCCATCTCGGCTACCAGCTGAGGGGAGGCAAAGGAGCCTGTCTCACAACAGGATTGCTATCATCCTTCAGATCCCAACTCCAAAGACTAAGAGATGGTTTTAGAGTTCCTAGGTGTGACTGGGTATTGTTGCCTCTGGATACCAGGGTTTGTGGAAATAGCAAGCCTCTATACACCAGCACAAAGAGGGGAGGCACTGAGTCCCTAATCTTGACTGAGACTAAATGAAAAGCTTTTGAGGCTTTAAAAACAGCTCTGACTTCAGCTCTGGCCCTAGAACTTAGAGATGTCTAAAACCTCTTCATGTTTGTCCATGAAACAAAAGACAAAATGGAGCTTTACCCAAACTTTGGGGCCAAAGAAATACCCTGTGACATACATGTCCAAAAGATTGGACCCTGTAGCCACAGGATGGCCCACCTGTCTAAGCTGTGGGGGTTACCAATACTCTAGTAAAAGAAGCAGACAAGTTAACTCTGGGTCAGGATTATACACTTACAGCACCCATGCAGTCGAGGCCCTCCTCTGAGGAACACCAGAATGCTGACTGTCTAAATATCATGTGACACAGTGCCAGGCCCTACTCCTGGACCACCTCAGAATCTGATTTAAGAAACTCATTGCCATCAGTTCTGCTACCTTCTTGCCCCATGATTATCTTGAGGTAAGGATGATTGTAACCGAACTTTTAAATTATTATTTAACACTTATTTATTACTAAATTCACTTATAACAAACACCAACAATTTCTTAACTATTAATCCTATAAATTCCTACAACCCCTTTAACCTATCCACTAAACCTATTGATAATTATAACAACCACTTTCATAACCTTTTAGAATGATACAGTCTCTGGGGCAGGTCCTCAATCGTCAGGAACACAGTCTTTGTTATAGATTCTTTAACACACTTAGCAGTCCTTTTTCTGGATCTCTCAGATGCAGGTTCGTCAGGGTAAGTTGGTTATTGCAGTCTCACC
>CAJQZJ010029632.1:0-12212 GCA_907164525.1 Lophiomys imhausi | reverse complement strand
CTGCCACTAATTCAACCATCTCACACTGGAGATTCTTCGATGCTTTTTTTCTACTTGGAGTAGAATAGGGGGTGCTGTCAGGCGCTGATATGTCACAATATCAAAAAAAAAAAATCTTAATTTAAGACCACATCTTTGAATGCCATATTCTGCAGATCTCTTGGGGTTTTTGAAGATGCCCTATCTATCTCTTGTATTTAGATAAGCAAATGTTGCTTGTCTCTTAACAACTTGATTACTGAGTAGCTTAGACAATATCTGTGATAGACTGTCATAGTAGCTAACAAGGTGACATGCATGCATGACTAGGAGTTTGTTTTTCTTAACTATCCTAAACAGTTTAAGACGGTTGGTATCAAGAGGCCAGAGCTTCACATTTCATTTTTAAGTATCTCTAGGTACGATACCATTAGGAAGCGTTGCCTTCAATTTTGTATCAATATACAAAGATCTATTCAAATGTGGCTAAATAAACTCTTAATTTTGTATCAATATACAAAGAT
This sequence comes from Lophiomys imhausi, assembly GCA_907164525.1. Classification (NCBI taxonomy): domain Eukaryota; kingdom Metazoa; phylum Chordata; class Mammalia; order Rodentia; family Muridae; genus Lophiomys; species Lophiomys imhausi. Next base: position 11,709 of record CAJQZJ010029632.1, on the reverse strand, counting down.
CAATGCCTATGTGGCCCAATACAATGTTAATCTTGCGTCCATATACAAGGGTCAATAACATTGTGGCCAACTATAATCTCAATTTTGTATCAATATACAAATATCAATACTGATGTAGACCAATACAATCTTATTTTTGCACACTAAATAATGGTCAATACCACTTTAGCCAAATATACTACTAATTTTGTATCAATATACAAAGGTATAAGGGCATATTCAATAATCTGACCCTTCTTCTTGGTCCTTCCTGTGCTATGTCTATGTCTCAATTTTTCTCAAGTCCGTGCATTCCTACATAGGAGATAAAGAAGGATACAGAAAAGGGAAAGAAGTAATACCCTGGGTCTGACCTCCAAAACCCATTAAACAGGACCATTTAACAACTTGTAATCTCTTCCCCTAAGTAACAGAGTTTTCAGTTGTCCTTCAAATAAACAAAAAAGGTGGGGGGGGCAGAGAAACATCCTCCCCACCCTCTGAGTATGGGACGTCGCTCTCTTAAAATGACTTCCTGCTTATTTGGGTCGTAGTAAACCTGTTTGGGGCCGAACCAAAATGGAAAAATGGTTAAAAATATTAATACAATCCCTTTATGTTCAGTCCTTCTGTTCTCAGCTGTTTAGATGTCCTAAGGAGTTTGTAGGCAGAAGCTGAACTTCCAGGCTTTACTGAGGTTCTGGCTGGGGCATTGTGTATAGCTGAACAGACTTAGCGATATTGAGTTCTTGTGGTTGTAGGCTTTTTATGGAGACAGCTATTGAGGGAGTCTGTCAGGCTTAATCATCTGGGTCACTCGTCTTCTTTTGGTGTCTGATTCTGATTTCTGCTGAGGTTTCTGTTGTCCAGTTGTCCCTGGGTTCCTTGAATGGATGCTTTGATTCTCCTGGAAAGATAATAACAGAGCCTTGCCCTAATCCTCAATCAGGGACAATCACCCTCTTTTTTTTTGGGGGGGAGGGGGGGTAAGGTAATATTTCTCCTTAAGCAAATTTGGTTTTTTGACAATATACAAAGTGTTATCTTTCAATCTGGTTTAACGAAGAAATTATTTTGTTATTTTGGAGCTAAACCAGCTTTAGTGTATATATTTTGAGATCTCGAAGGACAATTTGTTTGTATTGAGTGGGCCTTTTGTAAGTAGCTTTTAAACTTAGGTCCTTCCAAATCCTATGTGTGTGTCTCTGCATTCTAATTATTGGGATCCGAGACCTGTGGTTCCCATCTGAAGGGATTAAAGATGTGTTCCACCACTCCTGGATCGAAGTTTTTCTCTATTTAGAGTTTGTTTTGTATCAGGCGGACCTTGAGCTCTGAGATCTGCCTGTTTCTGTCTCTAGTGTGTTGGTTGGGGTTAAGGGTGTACTCTTCTTGAATGATGGGATTAAGGGTGTGTACCCTCACCACCCTTTTCCGTGTAACTCTAGAATTTATAAGTCCACTAACTCTATGGTGCTCCTCCCGTCTCTGCTGAAGTTAAAGGCATGGGTTAACACCACATTTCCCCTGTATTTTACCTTAGCTCCACGTTTTTTCGACACGGGTTTATAGAACCAGGTTGAACGGCTGTATCCTTTATTTTATTTACAGTGTTTTAACGTTGTTACCTGCTTTTTTTTAATTAATAACTTTATTTTTTTGTTGCTACAGGTTACATCCTTATCATATTGTCCTCTTTTCCCGCTTCCCAGCCCCACCCTCCCATGCTCTACCCCCTGACCCTTCCGTCTTGATCCTCTGGGGTGGAGTGTCCCTGCATACCAGTCTCTCACCACAGATCAGGAGTCATATGAGGGCCAAGAGCCTCTTCATACACTGGGGGCCTACGAGGCAGTACTGCCAGTGAAAGGTGTCTTCTTGCTACGGGGGGAAAACTAAAAAAAAAAAAAAGACCAACAGACACACAAACCCACAAAAACAAAGAACAACAACAAAAAAAGAGAGGAAAAAGAAAGAGAAAAAAAAGGAAAAGGAAAAAGAAAAAGAAATGAAAAAAAAGTTTATGTCCATGTTCCTTTTGGTGTGTTGGTTGTAGTACAGATATCCTGTACGATATAGCTAAAATCCTACTATAAGTGAATAGATGCCGTGTGCATCCTTCTGAGTCTGGGCTAGCTCACTCAGGATGAGCTTCTCTAGATCCATCCATTTGGTTGGAAATTGCATGATTTCATTGTTTCTTATAGTTGAGCAATATTCCATTGTATAGATGTACCACAGTTTTTTAATCCATTCTTCAGTTGAGGGACATCTGGGTTGTTTCCAGTTTCTAGCTATTACAAATAAGGGTGCTATGATCCACTCTGTAAACCTGTGTTTTTTTATTGGGGTGTTGAGTCCATTGATGTTGATGGATATAAGTGACCTGGGGTTGTTGTTTCCCATTATTTTGTTATAGGTGATGGTCCTGTGCCTCTTTTGGTTTAGTTGCTGAGGGGTTTTCTATTCCCTTTGTTTTCTTGGGTGAAGTTTTCTTCTCTGGGATGGAATTTTCCTTCTAGGATTTTCTGTAGGTCTGGGTTTGTGGGGAGATATTGTTTAAATTTGATTTTGTCATGGACTATCTTGTTTTCTTCATCTAGGTTGATAGAGAGTTTTGCTATGTATAGTAGTCTGGTTTGGCACCTATGATCTCTCAGCACTTGTAGGATATATGTCCAGGCCCTTCTAGCTTTTAAAGTTTCTGACGAGAATTCAGATGTAATTCTGATGGGTCTGCCATTGTATGTGACTTGGCCTTTTTCTCTTACAGCTTTTAATATCCTTTCTTTGTTCTGTACATTTGGTGTTTCAATTATTATGTGGCGAGAGGAGTTTCTTTTCTGATCTAATCTGTTCGGTGTTCTGTAAGCCTCTAGGATTTTTATTGGCATCTCTTTTTTCAGGTTTGGGAAGTTTTCTTCTATGACTTTGTTGAAGATATTTCCTGGACCTTGGAGTCGGCAGTCTTCTCTTTCCTCTATGCCTATGATTCTTAGGTTCCATCTTTTCATTGAGTCCTTGATTTCTTTGATTTTGTGGGTGAGAGATTTTTTAGCCTTCTCATTTTCTTTGGATGTTGTACTGATTTCTTCCATCGAATCTTCCATGCCTGAGATCCTGTCTTCCATCTCTTGCATCCTATTGTTGATACTCACATCCGTAGTTCCTGTTCTCTTCCCTTGTTCTCTACTTCCTCTTTTAACTCTGACTGTGTTTTCTTTATTGTTTCTATTTCTTTTTTTCATGTCTTGTATGGTATTGCTCGTTTTGTATATTTCCTTCTCCAGCTTGCTTGTTTTTGTCTGAAAATCTTTCATTGCTTTGTCCTTTTCCTGTTCAAGCTCTGTCACCTTGGCTTGGAGTTCTTTGATGGTGTTGTTCATTGTTTTGGCTTGTAAAATTTTGGCTTCTTTGAATACCTTCATAGATTTAAGTTCTTCTTGAAGGGACTCTATCACTTTCCATAATGCAGAATTGTCATTGTTTTCATGTGTTACTGTTGGAGTGAGGTCATCCGAATTGGATGAGCTAGGATAATTCTGCTTAGTTGGAGTCATATTTCCTTGATTTCTATTGTTTCTTGGACCTTTGGCCATGTGGGTGTGTTTACCTGTCTGTTCTTGTCATTTTCTGTGCTTGGATCCACAGGGGATGCTTCGGTGAAGGAGTCGCATTGCTTGGCTATCTGTCGTTGCTTACAAGGGGATCTCAGGGACATTGTGGTTTTAATAGCCTGAATCGCTGTGAGCTGGTGCAGCCTATTCCCAGGTAGTGAGTAATTGTCCGGGATTGTTTCACTGCTCCCAGTTCAGACTTCTCTATGTTCCACACTGAGTGATCAGCCTGTAATGGTTCTGATGGTATGGACCTGTTTGCCCAGGCACAGATTTTGTTGGCTTTGTTTTTCGTCACGGAGGCTGACAGGGCCCGGCTCCACACCTAATATGTCCTGATTTACCAGAATACAGCTATGGTCCCCTGGCTTCTGGTTACCCACTAGGCTTCTCCACCACAGTCCTGGCCGCTTCCCTCCCTATCTGCTCGGCCGAGGGTGGGCGGAGCTTCAGCCCCTCCCGCCGTCTGAGCCTGCCTCCTTCCCTAGCTGCTTTGCTGTGGGTGGGCGGAGCTTCGGCCCCTCCTGACGACTGAGCCGGCCTCCTTCCCTAGCTGCTTTGCCATGTGTATGCTGGGCTCCAGCCCCACCCGCCTGTGCCCACCTCCCACCCCAACTGCTCTGCCCGCCGTCCTCCCACCTGGCTCGAGCGGCTGCAAATCACCCGCCGAGCTCCCTGTTTCTTCCTTGTTAAGACTTTAACTATTCTGCAAAGTTTCCTAAGTAGTTATAAGGTCTTCCTGAGGTGTGGGAAGCCCAGTAGGCTAGTGGACCATCGCCATGTGGCCTTTGATTCTGCCTGCTGTGTGTTGGGATCGATCTTACCAGGTGCCTCTCCCAATGGGAGTTCCCAAATCCTGGATTTAGTGGCTTCGGTGTCATCGAGAGATGGGGGAGAGCCTTGCCCTGGGACTTTTAACAGTCCCTTGGGAGCTGTGTGAGTTCCCGGAGGGGCCAGACCCTCCGGTTTTACACAGTGTCCCACAACTCTGTGTTTTTTATGGCTCTTCTCTCCCTCATTCAAAATGTGTCCGTGCAGTTCGCCGCCATCTGGGCCCCCCGTCTTGTATAGGTCCTTTACTTGCTTGGTTAGAGTTACCCCCAGGTATTTTATATTGTTTGTGGCTGTTGTGAAGGGGGTTATTTCCCTTATTTCTTTCTCAGTCCATATGTTTGTTGTATAAAGAAGGGCTTCTCATTTTTTTTTAAATTAATTTTGTATCCAGCCACTTTGCTGAAAGTGTTTATCAGCTGTAAGAGTTCTCTAGTGGAATTTTTGGGATCGCTTATGTATACTATCATATCGTCTGCAAATAGGGATAATTTGACTTCTTTGTTTCCAATTTATATCCCCTTAATCTCTTTTAGTTGTCTTATTGCTCTATCAAGAACTTCAAGTACTATATTGAAGAGATATGTTGAAAGTGGGCATCCTTGTCTTGTCCCTGAGTTTAGAGGAAATGATTCAAGTTTCTCTCCATTTAATTTGATTTTGGCCACTGGCTTGCTGTATATTGGCTTTATTATTTCTAAGTACAGTCCTTGTATGCCCGTTCTCTCCAGAACTTTTAGCATGAAGGGGTGTTGGATTTTGTCAAATGCTTTTTCTGCATCTAGCGAGATTATCATGTGGTTTTTTTCTTTCATCTTGTTTATGTGGTGAATGTTGACAGACTTTCGTATGTTGAACCATCCCTGCATTACTGGGATGAAGCTTACTTGATCATGGTGTATGATACTTTTGATGTGTTCTTGAATTTGGTTTTCTAGTATTTTATTAAGTATTTTTGCATCTATGTTCATGAGGGAGATTGGTCTGAAGTTCTCTTTCTTTGTTGGGTCTTTGTGTGGTTTAGGAATCAGGGTGATCGTGGCCTCATAGAATGAGTTTGGCAATGTTCATTCAGATTCTAGTTTGTGAAAGAGTTTGAAAAATATTGATGTTAGCTCCTCTTTGAAGGTCCGGTAGAATTCCGTGCTAAAGCCATCTGGCCCTGGGCTTTTTTTGGTTGGGAGATTTTTAATGACTGTTTCTATTTCCTTAGGGGTTATAGGGCTGTTTAATCTGTTTATCTGATCTTGCTTTAGCTTCAGTAGGTGGAATCTATCAAGAAAATTGTCCATTTCACTTAAGTTTTCAAATTTGGTGGAGTATAGATTTTTAAAGTAGGATCCAAATATTCTCTGGATTTCCTTAATGTCTGTTGCTATTTCTCCCTTTTCATTTCTGATTTTGTTGATTTGGGTTTTTTCCCTCTGCCTTTTAGTTAATTTGACTAAGGATCAGTCTATTTTGTTGATTTTCTCGAAGAACCAACTCTTGGTTTCATTGATTCTTTGTATAGTTCTTTTTCTTTCTAAGTTGTTGATTTCAGCCCTAAGTTTGATGATCTCCTGCCTTCTGCTCCTCCTGGGCGTGTTTGCTTCTTTTTTTTTTTTCCAATTCACCCAGTTTAGCTGTTAATTCGCTAATATGAGCTGTCACAATTATCTTTTTGAAGGTACTTCGTGCTCTGAACATTCCTTGTAGCACAGATGTCATTGTGTCCCATAGGTTTTGGTATGTTGTGCCTTCATTGTCGTTGGATTTTAAGAAGTCTTTGATTTCCTTCTTTATTTCTTCCCCGACCCAGTAGTCATCCAGTAAAGGGTTGTAAAATTTCCATGTGTGTGTAGGCTTTTTTTTATTATTATTATTCTTTTGCTGTTGAAGTCCAGCTTTATTCCATGGTGGTCTGATAAGATCCAAGGGGTTATTTCAATTTTCTTGAATCTGTTGAGACTATCTTTGTGTCCAACTATATGGTCGATTTTGGAGAAGGTTCCTCGTGGTGCTGAGAAGATGTTTTCCTTTGTGTTTGGATGAAATGTTCCTTAGATATCTGTTAGGTCCATTTGGTTCTTGATCTCTGTTAGACTCATTATTTCTCTGTTTGGCTTCTGTCTTAATGATCTGTCCATTGTTATGAGTGGGGTGTTTAAGTCTCCCACTACTAATGTGTTCTGATCGATATGCGATTTAATTTTTAGAAGTGTTTCTTTTACAAATGTAGGTGCCTTTGTGTTTGGGGCATAGATGTTCAATATTGAGATGTCCTCTTGATGAATGTTCCCTTTAACGAGTATGTAATGCCCTTCTCTGTCTTTTTTTATTTACTTCAGTTGGAAGTCTATTTTGTTTGATATTAGGATGGCTACTCCAGCTTGCTTCCTGGGTCCATTTGCTTGGAAAACCTTTCCCCAGCCCTTTACTCTGAGATATTGTCTATCTTTGATAGTGAGATGTGTTTCTTGTATGCAGCAAAAAGATATGTCTTTTTTAAAGATCCAAATGTAAGTTGTGTCTTTTTATTGGCGAGTTGAGTCCATTGATGTTTATGGATATTAGTGACCAGGGTTTGTTATTTCCCATTATTTTGGTATAGGTGGTCATCCTGTGCCTCTTTTGGTTTAGTTGCTGTGGAGTTTTCTATTTCCTCTGTTTTCTTGGGTGTAGTTATCTTCTCTGTGTTGGAATTTTCTTTCTAGGATCTTCTGTACGTCTGGGTTGGTGGGTAGATATTGTTTAAATTTGCTTTTGTCATGGAATATCTTGTTTTCTCCATCTAGGTTGATAGAGAATTTTGCTGGGTATAGTAGTCTGGCTGGGCACCTATGTTCTCTCAGGGCTTGTAGGATATCTGTCTATGTCCTTCTAACTTTTAAAGTTTCTGAGAAGTCAGGTGTAATTCTGATGGGTCTCCCATTGTATGTGTCTTGACCTTTTTCTCTTACAGCTTTTAATATTCTTTCTTTGTTCTGTACATTTGGAGTTTCAATTATTATGTGGCAAGAGGAGTTTCTGTTCTGATCTAACCTGTTTGGTGTTCTGTAAGCCTCTTGGATTTTTATTTGCATCTCTTTCTTCAAGTTTGGGAAGTTTTCTTCTATGATTTTGTTGAAGATATTTCCTGGACCTTGGAGTTGGGAGTCTTCTCTTTCCTCTATACCTATAATTCTTAGGTTCCATTTTTTCATTGAGTCCTTGATTTCTTGGATGTTGTGGGTGAGAGATTTTTTAGCTTTCTCATTTTCTTTGGATATTGTACTGATTTCTTCCATCGAATCTTCCATGCCTGAGATACTGTCTTCCATCTCTTGCATCCTATTTTTGATACTCATTTCCGTATTTCCTGTTCTCTTCCCTTGATTCTCCATTTCCACTTTTAACTTTGACTGTTTTCTTTATTGTTTCCATTTCCATTTTTATGTCTTGAATGGTATTGTTCGTTTTGTACATTTCCTGCTCCAATTTGCTTGTCTTTGCCTGGAAATCTTTCGTTGCTCTGTCTTTTTCCTGTTCAAGTTGAGCCACCTTGGCTTGGAGCTCTCTAATGGTATTATCCATTGCTTTCACTTGTAAAGTTGTGGCTTCTTTGAATTCCTTCATAGATTTAAGTTCTTCTTGAAGGGACTCTATCACTTTTCATAATGTAGAATTGTCACCATTTTCATGTGTTTCTGCTGTGGTGAGGTCGTCAGGATTGGATGAACTAGGATAGTTTTGTTTTGTTGGAGTCATATTTCCCTGATTTCTATTTTTTTCTTGGACCTTTGACCATTTGGATGTTTTTAGCTGTCTGCTCCTGTTATCTTCTGGGCTTGGATCCAAAGGGGGTGCTTTGGTGTAGCAGTCGAATTGCTTGGCAATCTGTAGCTGCTTACAGGGTGATCTCAGGGTCACTGTGCATCTAATAGTCAGAAGACCTGTGAGCTGGAGCAGTCTATTCCCAGGCAATGAGGAATGGCCCAGGATTGTTCCACTGTTCCCAAGTCAGACCTCTCTATGTTGCACACTGAGTGTTCAGCCTGCAGTGGCTCTTGAGGTATGGTCCTGTGTGCCCAGGCACAGATTCTTTAGGTCCCCAAGGAGTCTGAGAGAACCCGATCCATGCCTGATATGTCTGGGCTTTCCAGAATACAGCTGTGGGCCCCCTGGCTCCTGGCCTCCACGTTTTGGGACCCTCAGCCTCTGCGTGCCTCCACCGTGTACTGCCACCGCAGCTTCTGCAGCTGCCGCAGATACCACCACTGTACATGCGCTGCCACAGCCGCCTCTGCGGCCTCTTCATTGCACGCGAACCTGCCACGTTCACCACCTCCGCTGCCTCCGCAGTTGCACACCCAGTTTTTTTGTGTGTTTATTTGTTTTTGTTTTGTTTTGTTTTGTTTTGTTTTATCCATTCTTTGGTTTAGGGACATCTGGGTTGCTTCCAGTTTCTAGCTATTACAAATAAAGCTGCTATGAACATAGATGAGGAAATGCCCTTTTGGTTTGGTGAGGAATCATTTGGATGTATGCCCAGAAGTGGTATGACTGGGTCTTGAGGTAAAGCTATTCCATGTTTTCTAATATATCTCCAGACTTATTTCCACAGTGGTTGTACCAGCTTGCACTCCCACCAGCAATGGAGGAGTGTTCCCCTTTCTCCACAACCTGACAGCAAGACAACTCTGAGATTCCATCTCACACCTGTCAGAATAGCTAAGATCAAAAACTCAAATGACAACTTAAGATTTTTTGATATTGAGACTTGTCAGCTCTGTCAGCACCCCCCATTCTACTCCAAGTAGATGATGAGCATTGAAGAATCTCTATTTGGAGATGGCTGTATTAGTGTCAAGCTCGTGCCTGGGCAAGAGAAAGTCCTTGTTTCAATTGTAGACAGAATGCTATCTGAAAAGGACAAAACTTGGTAGCAGGTAAGTTGACAGCCTAGCTTTGCCAGGACAGGGTAGACAAGTCATTCATAATTTTTGCTTTACAATTAATGTCTGTAAGAGATATTGGGCCGAGGGGCTGAAGATAGATACTCTAATGTATTGAGAGAAACTGGGGACTGTCTAGTCAGCCAGTTGTCAGTCATTTCTTAGTTTGGAAGCTACTGGCTCTGTACTTCCTGTATATTGAGATATATTTATCCCACCCAAGTTTCTCATGTGATTGAAGACTACATAGTTATAGTCTCACAGTTAAATTTTAAGTTGTTTAGGAATTAAAAGGAGGATGTAGGTCTAAGAAGATGTTTTTTAGTTGGTAATGCAAGCTAGGGTGGAAACTGAGTTAGGTATAGAACTTTAACTCATTGAGATAGATAGATGATAGAATATTAATACCAATTGCTAAATACATATGGAATATATGTTATACCTTATAATATTCATAATTGTGGCCTAATCATTCTTATTGTTTTGCACTTTGTTTATTGTTATATGACAAAGAGACTTTTATTGGACTAAAATGAGGAGCTATTATGGAAAAAGATACAACTTAAACTTAAAAAAAGCAGACAGGAGGATGAGGGGGAAGAGGGTAAGAGGATGGGATCAGGAGGGGGAAGGAGGGAACTATGATTGAGATGTAACTTGAAGAAATAAATAAATGTTAAAAAAGTTACTGTATCTAAAAATAACTTAAGAGGATCTTAACTGTTAGATATAAATAGATTTGAAGATTATATGTAAGTGAAATTTCATAAGGGAATCCCTTGTGTTGACATGAGGGATTAGTGCTTAGCTTCAAATTAAAAATCTAACAATTGATCAGTTATAAAAGTATTACATGACCATCTGGCTCTCTCTTGAAAAGATGAACAGAAAAGGGTATACTCTATTCTCTGTTCTAATTTTCAGATTCACATATATACTGTCATGATTTTCAACAAATATAGCAGTAAATATTTTACATCTAAAATATTTAACCTCATATACTGATGGGGTTCATACTAAAGTCTTAGGCAATTCATATTTTTGTAATTCACTTAGATTCTCAGACAAGCACATTATATGGCTTTCCTTACCAACTAACCCATTCTGGTCAGCTGAGATTTCAGTATGTAATTCAAATGATTCCAATGGAGCTGGTTAGATGATTGAATAAGTAACAAGACCTGGGTAGCCACATGATGGAATAAGAGAACCAACTCCTGAAAGTTATTTCTGAATTCCACTGTGTGTCATTTCATACATGCATGTATGCGTGCGCACACACACACACACACACACACACACACCAAATAAATTAAAATGTAAAAAGTATTCCCACGTTCAGGGATACCTATAGGGCTGAACACTCGCCATACGAGTCTAATGGCCTGTGTTTGCATCCCCAGACTATAAATAAAAATCTTCTGCAATCTCAATGTGACTTTATTGGGGAATGGGAGACAGACACAGCAGGATGTCCAGAGAACCTGGACCAGCTAGCCTGGGATACATAGCAGTTGTTAACTCCAAAAAACAAAACAAAACAAAACAAAAAAATTCTGTTTCATAAAGGTAGGAGGCAAAGGTGTAGACAAATTTTAGTCCAGCAGCATGGATTTTTAAATTAAATTAAAATCATATCTGAAGACTTTCTAGGTCTATGTAATCCTGCTGGAATGCAGACATGCCCAGGATTACAGTATGATCTGGCTAGAATATAGACATGCCCTTAGTACATACCTTTAGTCCCCTGCAATGAAAGAAAAATTACTTTGAAAGTGAAGTCTAATTGAGGGGTAGACAAAGTGATTAATCAGAGAAATATTTAACAGAATGAGTTAGATATAGGACATTCCCAACTCTCACAAGAACAGGACAGGAAAGAGAGGCTACTTAAAAGTATCACAGAGAGAGAAGGTAGTAGGAGTAGGAGTAGTGTGTGTGTGGTAGTTTTACCAGGACAGTTCTACAGAGACAGACTGCAGACAGAACAAGCTAGACATAGGTGAAGACAGAACAAGTCAGAGAATGAAAAGGAGACAGAAGATTAGAACATATTACCGGAGTTAGTCTGAAGCCAAGGAGAGCAACTCAGTTGGAAGCCAAGAGAAGCCAGATAAAATCAGTCAGCTTGGAGAGGAGTGTGGGCCAGAATAGTTGAACAAGCCAGTGAGAGTGCATATTCACAAGTGAGTCTGTAGGGGTTAAATTAAATTAGATTTAGAAAATATATAGGGGTTTCTGATACTGTCTCTTAATTCGGGGCATGAAGAGCATTATCAGCATGTGGACTAAAAACAGGAAACAAACAGGAGACTTAATAGACTGAAAAACAAGGTTGAAGTCAGGAAAAACAGGAAAGACTTAAT
>CAJQZJ010029629.1:0-20516 GCA_907164525.1 Lophiomys imhausi | reverse complement strand
CACATGGCCAGAGGCCCCAAACAAACAAACAAACAAACAAAAAAAAAAACAGAGCGAAATGTCTCCAACAAAAGAATGCAACACTATTCCGTGCAGCCCGAACCACCTCACCACAACTGAAACACATGAAAACGATGACAATTCTACATTATGGAAAGTGATAGAGTCCCTTCAAGAAGAACTTAAAACTGTGAAGGAATTCAAAGAAGCCACAATTTCACAAGTCAAAACAATGAATAACATCATTAAAGAGCTCCAAGCCAAGGTGACCCAGCTTGAACAGGAAAAGGATAAAGCAATGAAAGATCTCTAGGCAAAAACAAGCAAACTGGAGAAGGAAATGTACAAAACGAACAATACCATTCAAGACATGAAAATAGAAATGGAAACAATAAAGAAAACACAGTCAGAGTTAAAAGAGGAAATGGTAGGTAAGTCCTTCATAATTCCTGCTCTACAATCAATGTCTGTCAGTGAAATGGGGCCAAATGGCTGAAGATTGATGCTGTAATGTATGGAGAGAAAATGGGAACTGTCCAGGCAGCCACTGGTATGTCATTTTTTAGTTTTGGAAGCTGCAGGCCCTGCAATTCCTATATAATCAGATATATTTATCCCTCTCAGGTCTCTTAGGTGGTTGAAGAATAGATAGCTAGAGTCTCATAGTTAAATTTTGAGTTGTTTAGGAATCAAGAGGGTGTTCTGAATCGAAGAAGATATTTTTAAAATTATGAGGCAAGTTAGTATGAAAGCTGAGTTAGATATAGGACTTTAAACACATGGAGATGGAGATGGTTAGATAGTAGAATGTTAAAGTCAGGTGCCAAATACATATGGACTGGACATTGGGAATGTGTGCTAAGCCATATAACTCTTATAATTGTGGCCTATTTATTTCTGTTGTTTTGTATTGTATTTATAGTTATAAGAGAAAGAACCATTTTTGGACTGAAAGGGAGAGCTGATGGGGGGAAAAATACCTTAAACTAAAAAAAAAAAAAAAAAAAAAGGAGAGAGAAGGGAAGAGGATGGGAGGGTTGAGGGGGAGGAGGGTGGAAGGGTGGGACTGGAGGGGGGAGTAGGGAGGGGATTGTGATTGAGATGTAACTTGAAGAAATAAAAAATAAATTATAAAAAAAAGAGGAAATGGAGAATCAAGAGAAGAGAACAGGAACTATGGATGTGAGTATGAAAAATAGGATGTAAGAGATGGAAGACAGAATCTCAGGCATGGAAGATTTGATGGAAGAAATCAGTACAACATCCAAAGAAAATGAGTAAGCTAAAAAATCTCTTACCCACAACATCCAAGAAATCAAGGACTCAATGAAAAGACGGAACCTAAGAATTATAGGCATAGATGAAAGAGAACACTCCCGACTCCAGGGTCCAGGAAATATCTTCAACAAAATCATAGAAGAAAACTTCGCAAACCTAAAGAAAGAGATGCCAGTAAAAATCCAAGAGGCTTACAGAACACCAAACAGATTAGATCAGAAAAGAAACTCCTCTCGCCACATAATAATAGAAACTCCAAATGTAGAGAACAAAGAAAGGATATTAAAAGTTGTAAGAGAAAAAGGCCAAGTCACATACAATGGCAGACCCATCAGAATCACACCTGACTTCTTCTCAGAAACTTTAAAAGCTAGAAGGGCCTGTACGGATGTCCTACAAGCTTGGAGAGAACACAGGTGCCCAGCCGGGCTACTATACCCAGCAAAACTCTCTATCAACATAGATGGAGAAAACAAGATATTCCATGACAAAATCAAATTCAAACAATATCTCCTCACAAACCCAGCCCTACAAAAGATCCTAGAAGGAAAATTCCAACACAGAGAAGATAACTACACCCAAGAAAACAGAGGAAATAGAAACCTCCATAGCAACTAAACAAAAGAGAAACACAAGACAGCCAGCTATACCAAAATAATGGGAAATAACAACCACTGGTCACTAATATCCATCAACATCAATGGACTCAACTCGCCAATAAAAAGACACAGACTTACAGACTGCATCCGTAAACAAGACCCATCTTTTTGCTGTATACAAGAAACACACCTCACTATTTAAGATAAACACTATCTCAGAGTAAAGGGCTGGGAAAAGGTTTTCCAAGCAAATGGACCCAGGAAACAAGCTGGAGTAGCCACCCTAATATCAAACAAAATAGACTTCCAATTGAAGTTAATAAAAAAAGACAGAGAAGGGCATTACATACTCATTAATGTAAATATCCACCAAGAGGTCATCTCAATATTGAACATCTATGCCCCAAATACAAAGGCACCTACATTTATAAAAGAAACGCTTCTAAAACTTAAATCAGACATCGATCGAAACACTTTAATAGTGGGAGACTTCAACACCCCACTCACAACTATTGACAGGTCATCAAGACAGAAGCTAAACAGAGAAATAATGAGTCTAACAAAGATCATGAACAAATGGACCTAACAGATATCTACAGAATGTTTCACGCAAACACAAAAAAATACACCTTCTTCTCAGCACCTCATGGAACATTCTCCAAAATCGATCATATAGTTGGACACAAAGACAGCCTCAACAGATACAAGCAAATTGAAATAACCCCTTGTATCTTATCAGACCACCATGGAATAAAGCTGGACTTCAATAGCAAAAGAATTAACAGAAAGTCTACACTCACATGGAAATTGAACAACTCTTTACTAGAGGACCACTGGGTCAGGGAAGAAATAAGGAAGGAAATCAAAGACTTCTTAAAATCCAATGAAAATGAAGACACAACATACCCAAACCTATGGGACACAATGAAAGCTGAGCTACGAGGAAAGTTCATAGCACTAAGTGCCTTCAAAAAGAAAATTGTGACAGCTCATATTAGCGAATTAACAGCTAAACTGGGTGAATTGGAAAAAAAAAAAAAAAGAAGCAAACACTCCCAAGAGGAGCAGAAGGCAGGAGATCATCAAACTTAGGGCTGAAATCAACAACTTAGAAGCAAAAAGAACTATACAAAGAATCAATGAAACCAAGAGTTGATTCTTCTAGAAAATCAACAAAATAGACAGACCCTTAGCTAAATTAACTAAAAGACAGAGGGAGAAAACACAAATCAACAAAATCAGAAATGAAAAGGGAGAAATAACAACAGACATTGAGGAAATCCAGAGAATATTTGGATCCTACTTTAAAAATCTATACTCCACCAAATTTGAAAACTTAAGTGAAATGGACAATTTTTTTAATAGATTCCACCTACTGAAGCTAAATCAAGATCAGATAAACAGATTAAACAGCCCTATAACCCCTAAGGAAATAGAAACAGTCATTAAAAATCTCCCAACCAAAAAAAGCCCAGGGCCAGATGGCTTTAGCACGGAATTCTACCGGACCTTCAAAGAGGAGCTAACACCAGTACTTTTCAAACTCTTTCACAAAATAGAATCTGAAAGAACATTGCCAAACTCATTCTATGAGGCCACAATCACCCTGATTCCTAAACCACACAAAGACCCAACAAAGAAAGGGAACTTCAGACCAATCTCCCTCATGAACATAGATGCAAAAATACTTAATAAAATACTAGCAAACCGAATTCAGGAACACATCAAAAGTATCATACACCATGATCAAGTAGGCTTCATCCCAGGAATGCAGGGATGGTTCAATATACGAAAGTCTATCAACGTCATTCACCATATAAACAAGATGAAAGAAAAAAACCACATGATAATCTTGCTAGATGCAGAAAAAGCATTTGACAAAATCCCTTTATGCTAAAAGTTCTGGAGAGAATGGGCGTACAAGGACCGTACCTAGAAATAATAAAGGCAATATACAGCAGGCCAGTGGCCAACATCAAATTAAATGGAGAGAAACTTGAAGCATTTCCTCTAAACTCAGGGACAAGACAAGGATGTCCACTTTCACCATATCTCTTCAATAGAGTACTTGAAGTTCTTCCTAGAGCAGAAAGACAACTAAAGGAGATCAAAGGGATAAACATCGGAAACGAAGAAGTCAAATTATCCCTATTTACAGATGATATGATAGTATACATAAGCGACCCCAAAAATTCCACCAGAGAACTCTTATAGCTGATAAACACCTTCAGCAAAGTGGCTAGATACAAAATTAATTCAAAAAAATCAGAAGCCCTTCTTTATACAACAAACAAATGAACTGAGAAAGAAATAAGGGGAACAACCCCCTTCACAATAGCCACAAACAACATAAAATACCTGGGGGTAACTTTAACCAAGCAAGTAAAGGACCTATACAACAAGAATTTCAAGCCCTTGAAGAAAGAAATGGAAGAGGCCTTTAGAAGATGGAAAGATCTCCCATGCTCATGGATAGGTAGGATCAACATAATAAAAATGGCCATCCTGCCAAAAGCAATATATAGATTCAATGCAATTCCTATCAAAATACCAACACAATTTTTTATAGACTTGGAAAGAGCTTGTCTCAATTTCATATGGAACAAAAAAAAAAAAAAGCCCAGAATAGCTAAATCAATCCTGTACAATAGAGAAACTTCTGGAGGTATCACCATCCCAGATTTCAAGCTGTACTGCAGAGCAATAGTTGTAAAAACAGCATGGTATTGGTATAGAAATAGACCAGTAGATCAATGGAATCGAATTGAAGATCCAGAAATAGATCCACACACTTATGGCCACCTAATTTTTGACAAAGAAGTCAAAACGGCACAATGGAAGAAAGAAAGCATCTTCAACAAATGGTGCTGGTCCAACTGGATGTCCATTTGTAAAAGAATGAAATTAGACCCATACTTATCACCTTGTACAAAACTTAAGTCCAAGTGGATCAAAGACCTTAACATAAGGCTGTTCACACTAAATCTACTAGAAGAAAAAGTGGGAGAATCCCTCGAACTAATTGGCACAGGTGACAACTTCCTGAACAGAACACCAACAGCTCAGGATTTGAGATCAACAATCAATTTATGGGACCTCATGAAACTGAAAAGCTTCTGTAAGGCAAAAGACACTGTCATTCGAACAAAACGGCAGCCTACAGACTGGGAGAAAATCTTCACCAACCCCACATATGACAGAGGGCTAATATCAAAAATCTACAAAGAACTCAAGAAATTAAGTGCCAAGAAACCAAATAATCCAATCAAAAAATGGGGGACAGAGCTAAATAGAGAATTCACAAAGGAGGAATCCCTAATGGCTGAGAGACACTTGAAGAAATGCTCAAAATCCTTAATCATCAGAGAAATGCAACTCAAGATGACTCTGAGATTCCATCTCACACCTGTCAGAATGGCTAAGATCAAAAACTCAAATGACAGCACATGCTGGTGAGGGTGTGGAGAAAGGGGTACCCTACTCCATTGCTGGTGGGAATGCAGGCTTGAGCAACCACTATGGAGGTCAGTCTGGCGATATCTTAGAAAACTTGGAATAGCTCTGCCTCAGGATCCAGCCATACCACTTCTGGGTATACACCTAAATGCCTCTTCATGGAAACATAAGGAAGTTTCCTCATCTATGTTTATAGCAGCCTTATTTGTAATAGCTAGAAACTGGAAACAACCCAGATGTCCCTCAACTGAAGAATGGGTTAAAAAACTGTGGTACATCTACACAATGGAATATTACTCAGCTATCAGGAACAATGAAATTATGCAATTTGCAGCCAAATGGATGGAACTAGAAAAGCTCATCCTGAGTGAGCTAACCCAGACTCAGAGGATGAATATGGCTTCTATTCACTTATAGTAGGATTTTAGCTATATAGTAGAAGGTATCGATACTACAACTAACACATCAAAGGGAACTTGGACATAGACTTCCTATTTTTAATTTTATTTATTTATTTATTTTTTATATATTAGTTATATTTTTTTCTATTTTTTAGTCTTTTTTATCTATTGTCTGCTTATTGGTTTGTTTGTTTAGTAGTTCTCTCTCCCAGGCAACGAGACACTTTTCACTGATGGTACTGCTTTGTAGACCCCCAGTGAATGAGGAGGCTCTTGGCCCTCATACGAATTCTCAACTGAGATGAGGGACTGTTATATAAGGACACTCCACCCCAGAGAATTGGGATGGAAGGGTTAGGAGGTAAACGAAAAAAAAATGAAATGTGATGTTTCGGCCTTTTACTACTAATTGTCATAAACTGTTTAGAATAATTAGGAAATGCGAACTAATGGTTATGCAAGCCGGTCATTCTGTTAGGTACCATGTCTGCCTATTATAGTTACTTTCTAAGCTAATCAGAAATAAACCTGCTACGAGACAAGCAACATCTGCTTCCCTAATATAAGAGATAGATAGGGCCTCTTCAAAAACCTCCAGAGATCTCCAGAATATGGCATTTAAGATGTTTTTGTAACTTTAGATTTTTTTATATCAAGACATATCAACTCCTGACAGCACCCCCTATTCTCCTCCAAGTAGAAGATGAGCATCAAAGAATCTCCAGTGGGAGATGATTGAATTAGTCGCAAGCCTATCTCTTGGTAGGAGAAGCCCCTTGCTCCAACTGTAGACAGAATGCTGTCCAAAAAGGACAAAACCTGGAAGCAGGTAAGTCGACAGCCTAGCTCTGCCAAGACAGGGTAGGTAAGTCCTTCATAACCCCTGCTCTGCAATCAATGTCTGTCAGAGATATGGGGCCAAATGACTGAAGATTGATGCTGTAATGTATGGAGAGAAAATGGGAACTGTCCAGGCAGCCACTGGTATGTCATTTCTTAGTTTTGGAAGCTGTAGGCCCTGTACTTCCTATAAAATCAGATATATTTATCCCTCTCAGGTCTCTGAGGTGGTTGAAGAACAGATATCTAGAGTCTCATAATTAAATTTTGAGTTGTTTAGGAGTCAAGAGAGTGTTATAAATCTAAGAAGATACTTTTAAAATGGTGTTGCAAGTTAGTATGAATGTTGAGTCAGATATAGAACTTTAAACTCATGGAGATGTTTAGATAGTAGAATGTTAAAGTCAGGTACCAAATACATATGGACTGGTCATTGTGAATGTACGTTAAGCCATATAACCCTCATAACTGTGGCCTAATTACCTCTGTTGTACTGTATTGTATTTGTTATTATAAGAGAAAGAGCCATTTGTTGGACTGAAAGGGGAAACTGTAGGGGGAAATAAGATATACCTTAAATTTAAACTTAAAAGAAAAAAAAGGGAAGAGGATGGGGGGTTGAGGGTGAGAGGGTAGGACTGGAGGGGGAATAGGAAGGGGACTGCGATTGAGATGTAACTTGGAGAAATAAAAAATAAAGGGAAAAAAAGGAAAGAATAATTTAGTTCTTTTTAGATTACCCACCATCCTGAAGGTGTTGCCAAATGTCCCAGTGAGCTGGAAGCAGCATCCTGCTTCCTTGGGAACATTTGGTTAATCACTTTTTCTGACATTGCTCAAAGAAAGTGCTTATTTACCAAATATACCAATGTGTCCATGGCATTGCTATGAATAATTATGTTCATAAAATGGGACGTTTAGAAGTGGCTCCAGGCATTCACAGTTCTTCTGTAATGGACAGTTTTTCTGGAGGTGAATTATGACACACTCATCCTGTCCTAGCCTTTGAAAAGTAACTGTAGCCAAATATTTTTTTTCTACTGTGACTGTCCATTTCTTCATCTCTAACATGAAGCTTCTAAGTTTATTGATTTCTATCTTCAACTCTCATAGCCTCCAAGGCTGAATTTTATGGATGGCTCTGCTTGTTCAGTGCGGTTAGCCATGAAAATAAATTAACACAATCACATGCATTCAGGGTTGAGAGCATCAGCTTTAGGTTGCTATAGCAATACCAAGGACGTATCTGTAGCAAGGACCACACAAGGCAGCACAGGCATGTCAGCTAGCCACTTCAATCTGACTTTTTCTTTCAATTTATCTATCTACTTGATAACTGAAGATCCTTTAAGCAATAGTGCTTTTTAAAACAAAACATGTATATTTCCTGAATAAGAGAACATCTTACTCTCGTTGTTCCTCGGGAAAGATAGAAAATAAGTCAAAACATCACTTTTTATTATACTTTAGCAAAGATTAAATAGACTGTATAAGTCTTTTTCTTTTACTTTACCTAGAATTGAAAAATAAAAGAGAGGAGCCAAAAGTGAAATTATGAAGTCTGAAGAGCTTTTAGAAAATCACCTTTCTCTATAATTAATTTCCTCTGATACAGATTCCTTCTGCCAGATATGGTCTTCCTTTGAAAATGCTTATATAAATATTGATAAGAACATGAAGTTCTGGGCAGCATAATGCAAGGACAATGACTGGTACTTCTCAGATATTTGGCAAATAATGGTCCCTTTTCTCAGGACATTGATCTTCATATTTATGCTTAGTGGTTTTCAGAGTAGCATTTTTGAATGCTAATAAAGACAAAAGCTTGAAAATATAGTGTCCTGATATCTCCATATTTAGACATTAACAGTGTCTGGTGGTGATCTTTCTTAAAAAGCTAGCATTAACAGGTTAGCCAAACAAGTGTGAGCTGAATTGACTTTATAATGATGTTGAGTTTTCATTATTGTATGTTCCTGAACTCAGGCCATTGCTCAAACCTGTGGCTGTTAAAGTACATGCGAAAATCTAATACATGATACACTTTAAAATAGCCTGTAGTCAAGTAGATGCTAAACTATAAATCCTGTGGTTTTCTAGAGTCTTATAGTTAAATTTTGAGTTGTTTGGGAATCAAGAGGGTGTTCTGGATCTAAGAAGATATTTTTAAAATTGTGATGCAAGTTAGTATGAAAGCTGAGCTAGATATAGAACTTTAAACTCATGGAGATGGTTAGATAGTAGAATGTTAAAGTCAGGTGCCAAATACATATGGACTGGACAATGGGAATGCATGCTAAGCCATATAACTCTTATAATTGTGGCCTATTTATTTCTTTTGTTTTGTATTGTATTTATTGTTATAAGAGAAATAACTATTTGTTGGACTGAAAGGGGGAGCTGTTGGGGGGAAAAAGATATACCTTAAACTTAAAAAAAGGGTAGAGGATGGGGGGTTTAGGAGAAAGAGAGTGGGAGGGTTGGACTGGAGGGGGAGGTAGGGAGGGGATTGTGATTGAGATGTGACTTGAAGAAATAAAAAATAAATTATATATATTAAATAAATAAAAATTTAAAAAGTCATGCTGAACTAACCATACATGTAACAAAACTAAGATTATTATTAATTGTTCTTACTTAGTTCGTGCTGTACCATGTTTAATAACAAAATGTATTGTGTTCTTAGTTGGCAGAAAGCATGAAGAACATCAATTAAACAGCACACATTTGGTTTTCATTTATTAAACTAGTTACCAACTAGTAGTTAGGGCGTCTAACAAGGAAACTGAACTTGGTATAAAGAAAATGCTTATTGCATTACTGCTAGACTTTTATACCTATAGTAGAACTTACATATGTATTGAAAATGAAGATTGAAGAACAATACAAGTGAATTTAAAGTTCTATAACTGACTTAGCTTTCATACTAACTTGCATCACTATTATAACCATCTTCTTAGATATAGAACGCCCTCTTGATTCCTAAACTAACTATGAGACTCTAGCTGTCTATTCTTCAACCACCTCAGAGACCTGAGAGGGATAAATATATCTGATTATATAGGAAGTGCAGGGCCTGCAGCTTTCAATACTAAGAAATGACAAACCAGTGACTGCCTGGACAGTTCCCCTTTTCTCTCCACACATTCCAGCATCAGTCTTCACCCTTTTGGTTCTGTTTCTCTGACAGACATTGATTGTAGAGCAGGAATTATGAAGGACTTACCTAACCTGTCTTGGCAGAGCTAGGCTGTTGACTTCCCTGCTACCAAGTTTTGTCCTTTTTGGACAGCAGTCTGTCTGCAGTTGAAGCAAGGAGTTTTTTCAAGCAAGGAGATAGGCTTGCCACTAATTCAACCATCTCATGGAGATGGTTAGATGGTAGAATGTTAAAGTCAGGGGCCAAAAATGTATGAACTGGACATTGGGAAGGTATACTGGGCCATTTAACACTCATAAATTTGGCATATTTATTTCTGTTGTTTTGTATAGTATTTACTATTATAAGAGAAGGAACCATTTGTTGGACTGAAAGGGGAAGCTGTTGGGGGGAAGAGGGTGGAAGGGTGGGACAGGAAGGGGGAATTGAGAAGGGTTTGTGACTGAGATGTAACTTGAAGAAAAAAAATAAAATATTTAATAAAAAAAGAACAATACAAGTAACTTGAATTAAGTATTGATAAATTCTCTCTTGGGACTTGAAGGCAATGGCAATGGAGCTATAACTTAAAAATGCATCCATCTGAGCAGCTAATGTTTGCATGATTCAAAAGCTAACTATTCTTTCTATTGGGAATATCATTTTTTTCTTATTTAATTTTAAAGAGAGTTACCTTTTAAGAGTTTGAAACATTGGCTTCTTACTAATGATGCTTTACCAAGTAGAAATACAGCCAACCTTGGTTTCCAAATACTTAAGTTTTTATACTTAATACTCGTGCTGCTGTCAGCTTCAGTCAGAGAAGCTTCTCTTTGCTGTAGGAAAGGATTAATACAGAGATTTGCAGCTGCTTGAAGTGATAAGAATGAGCAACTGTTGATTACTCAGCCCTAAACAGGATGTCTATATAGTTTTCTGCAAGACACAGTGTACAATATGGAAAAAGAAGAGGAAAGATGGTGTAAGTTGGTCCACGGGGAGGAATGCTATGAAAAGCTGTCCTCTGAACATGGTATGGCTGTAACAATTATGAGCACATAGCTACCTATGCAAGATTTGCACACACACACACACACACACACACACACACACACACACACACAGAGAGAGAGAGAGAGAGAGAGACATGGAGACAGAGAGTCACAGAGACAGAGACAGAGAGACAGAGAGAGAAAAAAGGGGGCATGAAAGTAGAAGAGGAGTAGAAGAAGCCTTAGGGGTAGAAATGACATTAGATTAAACTCCAGTTCATGAAGGACTTGTTGGTTGGGAAGACAAAGGTCAACAAGAGTAGGAAGAAAATAAAAAGACAGGGAGATGGGGATGGGGTTGAATATAATTATAATACATTGTATATATGCATAATGTTGTCAAATTAAAAAGTGGAAATTAAAAAAAATAAAAACAGAAATTCTGGATTCTTTTCTGTTGGGAGAATTTATACAGATTGAAAACATTTCTAACTATAACTAAATGAATATATTACAGAACCCAACTAAATCCCATACTGCATTTCAGAAAAGCAAACTTTAACTTTTCTCATGTAAGATATAAAGGAAAAGAATAAATTTATAAAGACACAAATGCAAGTTTTCTTAGAATTGAGAACTTTTGTCCCTTAAAGTTGGAAGCATTTTTATTAGAACTGGGTTCTTCTCTAGGCAGAAGAGAGACAGTCAACATCATCAATCAAGGTTTATTTAAGCTGCTGGGCTCAGCCATGCCTTGGAAGCATCTAAGAGTGGAAACAGCATATTCTGCATATTTAGTAATGTCAGTTACCTAAACATAGCCACAACTCAGGCAAACTGCATCTTGAAACATAAATCACAAAATCCTCTCATATACAAGCACACCTACTTGGCTCTAAGGGATAACTTGCAAAATCAATTTATAAGGGTTTAGTTTTGATGAACTTTCATAAGCTTTGAATTGCATCCCATGGGTATTACATTGATTAAATGTAGTTATTTAATTTGAAGTGGGTTTAATAAAAAGAAAATGACAACGATTGCCACCTCATCTGTTTGAAGTTGGTGAGTTACACTTTGGAGAGCTGGTACTTTGGGCACAATGACATGCAATAAAGTTTATGTATCACATCTGCACTATATTTAGCATGCTTCTGGATACATGTGTTAAACCCGTGCATAAAATACATTTTAAAAAAATTTCTTCTTTTGTAGAGCTCATATTCTGGGCAGACACAGAATAAATATGAAAACAATGAATAAATCTTTGCTATATTGGCAGGTAGCAAGTTAGATGCAAAAAGAAGATATATGACAAGATGAATGGGGGGTGGCTTGGTTGTGTTGAGAATGGGGCTAGTTTTTTTTGTGAAATATTAAGCCTTGGGGGTAGAAATGACATTGGATTAAACTCCAGTTTATGAAGGAGTTGGTTGAATGAAGTTTCAGAGTTACAGAGATTGGCTCAATCATCCCTTGTTTAGGTTACACATTTCTCTTTCCATCTGAGGAGAAAGAGCCACTCAATAAGACCACAAGTCTCAATGTGCTGTCAATATTCTAGAAAGCAAACAAGGCTTGGTTGGCACAGGTTGTAAGCAAGGGGGAGGATTAATAAAGGTGACAGTGATGAGCAAAGCAGGTGAAGATCTCTAGGCTATTGAAAGGTCTTGGGTTTTAATCTGAGTAAAGAAAGGAGACCGAAAGTTTGGGGTGTAGGAGAAAATGACTTCATTTGCAGGATTATGTTGGTTTCATTCTAAGTTGCTCATTGAGGATAGAATCTAAGAGAGCAACAGTAACAGCAGGGCAACTATATAGAAGTTCACAACAATACAGGTGAAAAGTGACAATGGCCTGTTACATATACAGAAAAAATTTAAATGATGTTACCCTGTAAAAAGACAACAGTGCCCCTACTAGATACCATGGTATCACAAAAATCCCAGTGATAGGAGTAGGTTATGTTTTGGAGAGTTATTGGCCAATGTGGTCCCATTTTCTCACAAATATCACAGGTTAGTATCAATGCCCTTGACAGTAATACCCTATCACCAACGATACCTCATATATGAGTCATACAACATGGAGAAATCAACCTGGAACTGGAAGCTTCATACCTACTAGATGCTGGAAGATGATATCCATGCTGACAGAAGAAAAAATAATCATTACTCATACCCATCTATGAAACTTGCAAGCTACAATTATAACAAGCTAGGCAAGACATGACCACTGATGCAACAGTTGCATAGGTGTCATGGAAGTTACCAACCAATTTTTAGATTGGATTTAAGGCCAAATTCATTAGATGAAACTCATTCCTGGCACTGTTACTTGGACCAAATTCTGTACTTAATTTTAAGCAAGTCATAGGCACTAGAGGAGAACTTACTAGTATTGTTGTGCTAAATGGTCACAATATTAAATAACTCTAATGGTGTATTGTTATACCAATTATACCCATAGATTACTGTATGTCCCAATCCTCATTAGAAAAGTTTCTTTCTGTAGTGGTTGGCAATTAACACAGTGGTCTGCCACTAACAATAGTGCAGAGAGTAAGAGATTGCAAAAATTCATCCCCGAATGGACCATACGTACTACAGTCTTCTTGCCAAGGCTCAGGAATCCTTGCAGAAAAACAGAAAGAATATAAGAGCCAGAGAGAGTGGACAATCACAAGGAAACAATGATTTCTAGGCACTGTAGGGCAGTTTTACCTATGAATTCACAGCAGGTAAGACAGCATGCATAAGACTTGTGCGAGTTCAAGTCACAAGAACAGTAAGGAGAGGTGGGCATGAAGTTTTACTCCCAGTGGAGGAGCTATTGGTAATTGATGACTGCCCCTTAAAAGTGTGACCCCTGGTAGATCAACCATTCTCCAGTGGTTGTCCACACATTGAAGGGTATATGGGCAGCTCAAACTGGACTCAATGGGATTTTTCAACATGAGAACACAAAGTTTGGTGCTGTGTTGGTCTGTTTTTGTCAACACGACACAAAGGTAGACATACCTGGGAAAAGCGAATCTCAATCGAGTAGTTGATGCCATCAAATTGGTCTGTGTACAAGTCTATGGGGCATCTTCTGTAATTAATGATTGCTGTAGGAGGACCCAGTCCATTGTGGGTGGTGCCAGCTCTAGGCACTTGGCCCTTGGGTGCACAAGAGAGCAAACTAAGCAAGTTACAGGGAGCAAGCCAGTGAGCAGCATTCCTCCATGGCCTCTGCTTCAGTTCCTGCCTCTAGGCTTCTGCCTTGAGTTCCCGCCCTGATTTTCCTTCATGATGACTACAACTGTAAGACGAAATAAGCCTTTTCTGCTTTGAGTTGGTTTTGGTCATTGTTTTTATCACAGCAATAGAAACCCAACTAGGATAGGTGGGAAGTGGGCATGGGATGAAACTTGGAGGAATTAGGGGAGTGGGTGAATATAACGAAAGTGCATTACAAAATTCTCAAAGAATTACTAGAAATCAACATATAACTCTATTTTGATGGAAAATTGAGCAGAGATTTCTTGAAAATGGCACATGAGGTGTGCTAAAAGATAAACCTAGACCTGTCAAAAAATGTAAGATATTTGAAATAATAGAAATTCATGAGGCATACAATGCCATTCTACAATAGAGGTTGGGGATTCATGGAGTGGAGATTAAGTGAAACTTTCATAAATTACTTGAGGAATAAGAAAAAGACAGCATTCAATTGGGGTGAGGTGGTAAATCTCTAGTTAGAAGAGAGTTGGTAATTTCTTAAATAATGTTTTACTATTTTCCATTTCATTCAGTTTGTGTTTGCTTTGGAACCCAAGGCATAGGACTATTTTAGTCCCAAGGTCTCTCCGTTTTTAGTTTAAACAATTGTGAAGGGGTGAGTGGCCAGTCAACTGGAAGGAAGGACGGTGTTGCCTTCCTCTGAAAGCTTTGTGGGGAAGGAGGACGAAGGAGGTCAGACTTTGATGTGTCAGACTGAGGTGATTCTAGTACATACAAGTGGGGTTGAAGATTTGGAATCTTATATGTGAATCTTGATTGGATACAAAAGCCTGGGCTCAAGATAGAAATCCCAGTCCCTGGAATATCAGTGACTTAATTAGTTCCAAGTCCATTAGTGGGATGAAAATTTAGATTTTGCTGGCTTTGTTTTTGGTATTCAGTCATTCATAATTATCTCTCCTAACTGAATGACTGAGAAGAAAATCCTTGATTCTTAATTAGTATCAACTCCACCCCATCATCATCCTGTAAGGAGGAAAATGAAAATATATTAAAAGAAAACTGAACTATGGCAGGGATTCTGTTTATGCAGGCCTCCTACCAGCAAGCCATTGTGTGTACTTTACCATGAACTATGTGAATTGGCTAACATGAACTCTGTGATGACAGCAGAGAGTTTGCAGTCAGCCAAATTCCTTCCTGGAATTCATTTTCATATTTATGCTTTTTAATCTTGAACAAAAATCTAAACAGACTCCTCAGAAACTTGCTTTTCTGCTACCAACCTTCAGGAGTGGGGAGTGATATCACAGTTTTGCAGAATTAAGAACTCTGGACTGATGAAGCTGAGGAAATTCTAAAAGAACGTATCCCAAAGAGCCATCTGACATTGTCTAGAGCTCTCATCTTGGCAAAGGCACCTCAACCACATTTTTCTAGGCGTGGAGAAATTTTCACTGTTACCTACATGGATCTCATGGAAGTCCTAATCAGATTTCTTTCTATGACAAGTCAAATTGGAGAAAAAAAATATTATCTAGTGTTGGACATTGTCCTCCCTATCCTGACTCCCTTGGAAGTGAGTCCAAAAAATGGTTTCTAAGATTAAAGTGAAGGCATATTCCGAAGCATCATTCAAACCCGAGAGAAAAGGCCTCATGGTGCTCAGGCCCAACTGTGTCTGAATCTGAGAGAGTCTGGTTTCTGTAGGACTTCTGATGATTATGTAGACTATGTAGAGTGGTCAGTCCCCCAGAGGATGGCTGGAGAAGGTAGAGTCCTGGATGCTAATGGAAAAATCAGAAATAAACATTCATTCACCAAAGACTGGCAATGAAGTTGAAAACCACGCCCCTCAAATGCCCATCCTCAGGGATGAGTGTTGGAGCCAGGGATTCAGTCCTCAAGTATTCTTTCATTAGATTTCTTCTCAGTCTGGGACCTACTCAAGGTGTGCGTAAGCCACAAGCATGCCTGATATGCAACTTATTTTTGAACAGTTGGAGCTAGGAGAGAGAAAACTGATTTTGTTTATGTGGCAATTAAAGGTTGCCACATATCTTTAGTGTTACACTGCAAAGTGCACCAGTCTTACAAAATAAGCCCCTTAGAAAACTGCTAGAATCATTTGCCTGATCTATTTTTTATCCTTTCTTTTGGTCATCACCTCCCTTCCCAAACTTTACTTCTCTGGTCACTTTAACACACAGTTTAGCTTTACACAACCATGTTTCTTTTTTTAATGTTTATTTATTACTTCAAGTTACATCTCCATCACAGTCCCCTCCCTCTACCCCTCCAGTCCCATCCCCCATTTTCTCCCCCTTCTCCCAGAACTCATAATTCTTTTTTTGAATAATTATGCCACAATTATGAAAATTATAAGGTATAACATACATTCCCAATGTCCAGTCCATTCATATTTGACAATTGATATTAATATTCTATTATCTATCTATCTCCATGAGTTTAAAGTTCTATACCTAACTCAGTTTCCATCCTAACTTTCATTACCAACTTAAAAACATCTTAAACCTAGAATATTCTTTTAATTACTAAACAACTTAAAATTTAACTGTGAGACTATAACTATCTAGTCTTCAACCACATCAGAGACCTGAGAAGGATAAATATATCAGGTTATACAGGAAATGCAGAGCCAACAGCTTCCAAAACTAAGAAATGATAGATAACTGGCTGGCTGAACAGTCCCTAATATCTCTCCATATATGAAAGCATCTATCTTCATCCTCTATCTGTGTTACTTGTGTGCGCTTCAAACATAACTTTTAACTACCTTTTTAATTTCTTCAAAATAACTATCTTTATATACTTTTTATTCTGTTTCTAGTTTAACAATTATATAGACAGCCTAGAATAAATATTAAGTTCTGTACATGTTTATGATCCTTGCCTATGTTATTAGTTAGTCCCTTAGGAGCTGTTATACAATAATTTTGCCTTTCTGGACTTATTAAGTGAACGTGTATGGTTTATTTAAAGGTTCAATAACCAGGCATACCCTTTATTTAAATAAAAGTCTATAAAGGAAAGGCAAGGGGATAAAATCCACACTCGTTGGAAAGTGTGAGTCCTGGCGGGTGATTCCCAGACTGGCCCTGTATCAGGCCAGAAGTACACCCTCCCTGCTGGAAGGTACAGACTAAAAAGGCCTGCAGAAAAGGGTGGCTGCATGGGTGGTGGGAGATCTGCTCCTAGAACTGGGCCAGGCAGCCAGGTGAGTGGTGCGGGAGAGGTAGAGGGAGCCCAGTGACTCTCTGCAAAAGTATGCACCTGGAACAGGCCTAGCCTGCCAGGCAGAGGCAGCAAAGCAGGAGCTTGTGCTGAAGAGAAAAGACAGTCATGGCGGAGGCCTTGAGAAGCGAACCTGGCTAGGCCACTAGTGGCAGCAAAGGGACAGAAAAAAGCCCTAGCTGCCAGCAGTAGGAGACCAAGCTAGGCAATAACCAGGTAGGAACCTGGGGCCCATGCAAGCCAGGCAAATGATGGCAGTGTATCTTTTGTGAAAGGAAGAGCTTATCCCTCCCCTACACCCAAAATAAACAGACTCAGATGTTCATTGCAGCAGGAAAGAGAGAGAATTTACTTCCAGAATCAGGAGTATTATATAACTTTGGGCAGTGGGGAGGGGTTTAGGAGGTAAATGTCCTTGTCTCACTGGGTTTTGTCCAATCAGAAGAAGAAAGGAAAATGCCTAATTAATTCATAGCAGTTCGGGTGGGAGAAAAAACTCCAGGGAGACAAGAGGCCTAGACTGAATGTCAATGGCTGAAAACCAAGGCACCAACAGACCTCATTAGCATGGGGAAGTTAGGAGGATTAGGCCTTAGGCCCTGTGACAGGTCTTAGAGAATCTAGGATACTCAAATTAGAGGGAATAGGGGGTAAAACAGAACAAAAGAATTCCATCAACTTCCACCCAGTCAACAGAAATCACCACAGGAAAGAGGACTGAAACCAATCCTATTTGTGGGTGATGACTTGATTTCATTCACAGAAAAGCTGGTGAAATTGGCAAGAGTGTGAAATATGAGATTGCACAAAAAAGTCAATTATTTTCCTACAGGCAAATAATCAGCAACCGGATACTAAAACCATACACATAATGCAATATAGATGCCCCATTACACTAAGTAAAATGCATATGTTTAAGTTTACCAAATCTTTATGCTAAAAAATATAACAATGGAAACCAAGACTTAGATAAATAGATATATTGTGTTCAGGAATTGAAAGACTCAACCAAAAAAAAAAAAAAAAAACACTTCAATTATCTTAATTTTATAATTATCTTAACAGTTCAATACAAGATTTACAAAAATTCTAGAGTGCTCATTGAAGATATTGATAAGATAATGCTAATATTTACATGTAAAAGAAAAAGAAACATTGATGAAACAAATTCATGAAAAAAGGTAGTTGGAAGACTCACAGTGCATATTTTTCAGGCTCACCTGACCCTAATAATCAAGTCATTGTGCTGCTGCCAGAAGATCAGGCAAATCAACAGAGTAGGATAGAATAGTACAAGATGATCCTTCTGAAGTGCCACTCAATGGTGTTTGACAAAGATGGAAAGGAACATAGTAAAAGACAATCTTCTCAGCAATGGATACTAGAGAATTTGGATAACAAAAGGCAAAGCATTTAACCCTCAAGCTTCTCAAAGTTCCTCATATCCAGGAGTATACAAAAACTAAGTTGAGTATGGTGGCATGTGCCTAGGACCTCCATCCTATGTAGGCTGGGTCAGAGGAATAGTGGGCTGGAAGTCAATCTGAGCTACTGTGGGAAACCTTGACTCAAAAACAAACAAATAAACAAACAAGAACAAAAATAAGGAAACAAATTACTAATGAGAAAAAGTCATAAACCAATTCACCAAAAAAAGGTAGATATAAAGCTAAAAATCAGCTAATGAAAATGGATCCCCAGTCTGTCCCTTGGGAAAATATAAATTAAAACCCCAGTGAGATTATTAGCTCATAACTGCATACAGAACAAAATAAAAAATAAAGAATCAAATAAGTCAAATAAAATACTGCTGAATATTGGCAAGAAGCTACACCGTTCATGTGCCACTTGAGCAGAAACAAATGGCACCTCAATTTTGGAAAATAGGTTAGAGATTTCCTACAGACTAAGCATTCATTATCACACAACCCAGCAATCTACCACCTAGATCTTCATCTTGAAGAAATAGAAGGTTATTTTAATACATAACATATTATGGAAATGCTCATGGCAGCATTATTTATGAAACCCCAGACCAAGAACCTGGCCAAGTGTTCTTCAACAGGTGAGCACACAAAAGATGTTATAACCAGAGAATGAACTACTACTGACTTTTATAAAGGCCAAACTATTCATGCACATAGCACTTGAAAGTATCTCAAGGAGATTTTACTTAGTTCTTTTTTTTTTAAATACTTTATTTTTTTTTCTTCAAGTTACATCTCAGTAACAAACCCCTCCCTATTCCCCCTTCCTATGCTGCCCTTCCACCCTCTTCCCCCGAGAAGTTTCCCCTTTCAGTCCAACAGATGGTTCCTTCTCTTATAACAGTAAGTATTATACAAAACAATAGATATAAATATGCCACATTTATGAGCGTTAAATGGCCCAGTATACCTTCCCAATGTCCAGTTTATACATATTTGGCCCATGACTTTAACATTCTACTATCTAACCAACTCCATGAGTTTAAAGGTCTATATGTGACTCAACATTCATACTATCTTGCAACACACTTTTAAGAGCATCTTCTTAGATCTATAACACCCTCTTGATTCCTAAACAATTCAAAATTTAACAATGAGACTCTAGCTGTCTATTCTTCAACCACCTCAGAGACCTGAGAGGGATAAATATATTTGCTTATATAGGAAGTGCAGGGCCTGCAGCTTCTAAAACTAAGAAAGAACATACCAATGACTGCCTGGACAGTTCCCATTTTCTCTCCATACATTCCAGCATCAGTCTTCAGCCTTTGGGTCCTGTTTCTCTGACAGACATTTGTTGTAGAGCAGGGATTATGAAGGACTTACCTACCCTGTCTTGGCAGAGTTAGGCTGTCAACTTCCCTTTTACCAAGTTTTGTCCTTTTTGGACAGCAGTCTATCTGCAGTTGGTGCAAGGGGTTTTTTCATGCCAAGAGAAAGGCTTGCCACTAATTCAACCATCATACAGTGGAGGTTCATCGATGCTTATCTTCTACTTGGAGTAGAATAGGGGGTGCTGTCAGGTGCTGATATGTCTCGATATCAAAAAAAAATCTTGATTTAAGATAACATCTTTGAATGCCATATTCTACAGATCTCTTGGGGTTTTTGAAGATGCCCTATCCATCTCTTGTATTTAGATAAGCAAATGTTGCTTGTCTCTTAGCAACTTGATTACTGGGTAGTTTAGAGAATATCTGTGATAGACTGTCATAGTAGCTAACAAAGTGACATGTTTGCATGACTAGGAGTTTGTTTTAACTATCCTAGACCATTTTAGACGGTTGGTATCAAGAGGTCAGAGCTTCACATTTTATTTTTAAGTATCTCTAGGTATGATACCAT
>CAJQZJ010029627.1:0-11713 GCA_907164525.1 Lophiomys imhausi | reverse complement strand
AAAAAAAAAGAGAAAGTCTTTCTTAACACACAAATGAAGATTTCACGTGGAGTCAATATACCATGACAGTAATAGCTGCAATGAAAAGACCATTTGCTGATTGGTCAGCTTAAACTGTGGACTCTCAGATTCTTAGAATTGGAAATGATCTGGTAAGTCATTTACCCTAAATTTTATGGGCAAAATCAATTATAGCTCAAAGTAAACTGGTTTGCCAAAAATTAAAAAAAATAAAATAAAATGAAATAAAACAACAACAACCAAAAGACAGTTAATTTAACAAAGCAAGATCTAAAAATTAGGTTCCTTTTTACATAGAGAAGATATAAAAACAAGTTTGTTTGTTTGTTTTGTTTTGTAAATCTTGGTCCTACAGGAATTCTAGATGGATAATTCTTTGTTGTGAGGAGATGGAGGGTGCATTGTAGAATCGTGAGCTGCATTCCCCTTACTCAGTGGTTGCCAATAACAACTTCCTGCTCCCAACCTGGAAATCCAGAATCTCTATTGCTGCCTGCAAATGAAATCACTCCAATTGAGAACCTCCGTCTTTAAGCCTATTTAGAAAACTGAAGGAGATTATGAATATGCTTAATAACAAGTCCTTGCTTACTGAAAATAAATGCCAACATCACTAGTGTTTGCACTTGAATAAACAGACTCAGTTCTCTACTCTCACATCAGGTATTAGTGCCAGAGGGAGGGAGAGAAAGCCCAGGATGGAGAAGTGAAGCATTAGCTACTGTGTCTTTGGACAGACACCATCAACTCAGCTCAGAAGAAATGAGACTGCTTGTCTTCTGCCTGCACACCTTTCCCTGTCTCTTTCACATCCATTAAGTGGCCCTACACTAGGGAAGCCTTTTTGAATTCTGCATTCTGATCTGCAGTAGGTTTGCCTCTCTGTATTCCCATGATCCCTGGTATTTCTTACAGATTCATCTCCATCCATAGACAGGGTCT
Source organism: Lophiomys imhausi (assembly GCA_907164525.1). Classification (NCBI taxonomy): domain Eukaryota; kingdom Metazoa; phylum Chordata; class Mammalia; order Rodentia; family Muridae; genus Lophiomys; species Lophiomys imhausi. The sequence continues at coordinate 10,750 of CAJQZJ010029627.1, read as the reverse complement.
TAGGAAAGTGACCATGCCTCATGCATGCTTATGTGCTCATTAATGTCTACAAGGCACTCCCTAAGTCAGGGATTCTCAACCTGTGGGTTCTGACCCCCTAGGGTCAAAGGATCTTTTCACAGGTGTCACTTAAGACCATCAGAAAACACAGATCTTTGCATTGCAATTCATAACAGCAGCAAACAAACAAATATGAAGTAGCAACAAAAATAAATGGTTGGGAGTCACCACAACATGAAGAACTATTAAAGTGTTGCAGAATTAGGAAGGTTGAGACCAAGTGGTGTAGATGGTGATTGATTAATATTTATTGGATAGAAGAATATATAAGTAATAGAGTGGTTTTACAAAGTGAAATTTTGAGAGGTGTACAAAGTATGCTTACTTTACATTATAACTAGAGCAAATCTTCCCAAGACAGCAAAACAAACCCTCTGAATTTAGCCAGCCAAAAAGCATGCCAGCAGGTGGCTGCTCCAGCATCAGATCTGAAACCTCTTTGAAACATTCCCAGATTAAAAAATCATTCATGTATAAAAAATTAATATGCAAGATTCTATTTTCTGGAGAAATTTTTGATCAGAGAGCCTAGTTCGAGTAATAACAGATCATTTTTAGGCTACTGTTTTAGGCAGGTCTATTCTGTGTCCTGCAGAGTTTTGGTTTGTTTTTTGTTTTTTCTGAATGAGAAATGCAAAATTGAGCCAGACAGGGGCTATCTGGAACAGCAGAGGCCTAGCACAGCCACAGGGCTCCACTTTTAAGCTTCCTCTATGAAGACTTCCCAGGGTTCAAAATGCTGAGCAAGTATTTAAAGAATATCCATTTGAACAGGGAGCAAAGCATCCTGTGCCTGGTCTTAATTTTAGTTTGGAAATATTACTATAGATAAAGGTTGTATCTGAAGATTCATTAACAACAGAAAAATCGAGAAAGTCAGACAGTGCTGGGGATGGACGTTGGAGTAGAAACGCAAGAACTCTCACAGGTAGAAGGTGACCAGGTGGAACCTTCCCTATTCCATTTCCTTAATGTGCATTACATTTAAGGTGGATGTATAATACAGCCAGTTCTGTTTTGTTTATGTTACTGCTTACCTTTTGTGATTCTTAATCTACTGGCAATTGACTTCTAATGGAGCTTGTCTGTATTCAAAAGATTGGTTAAACCAAAAGAAAGCTCAGTACGGGAAAATAGCTCAGTCAGTCAAGTGACTGAGAGCATGAAGACTTAGGCATGAAGACTTAAGTTCCCTCTTCAGACCCACATTAAAAGAACCAAACAAACAAAAAAATTAAATTAAAAGGAAGGAATGTGGGATACGCTCGTCATATTCCAAGTGATGGTCATGGAGAGGTGGATGGCATCCTTGGGGCTCACTGACCCCACCCTAAAGTACTTGCTGAGATCCAAGCTAGTGACATAACCTGTCTCAAAATACAAGGTGGATAGCTCCTGACAAACAACATCCAAAGTTGACCTCTGACCTCCATGTGCACAAGCATCTTTTCCCACACTCCCAACCATACACACATACAGAGAGAGAGAGAAAGAGAGAGAGAGAGAAGGGGAAAAGGAGAAGGATGGAGGGAGAGAGAGAAGACAGAAACAGAAACAGAAACAGTAAGTGAGAGACAAAGGGGAAAAAATGAATGAATGCCTGGCTTCCTGAATAGTTCTATCCTTCTTAGCTAACACCTTGTTTTGGACTTTTATATCTGAGCTGATAACACAAGAACTGACTTCTACAAGAATAGTCAACCCTGGGACATGAGTAACATTGAGTTTCTAGACTTGTCTGATGTAGGGCCACACAAGGGACTTTGGTGGACTTTGCAGTGTTAATAGAGTCTAAGAGGCCAGCCTGTACTCTGTCACCACATCTATCCTGAAGGTACGGTTCTTCCCAGTGTCTCCATGGAGCATTAAAATATCCATCCTTTGAATTTGGTCCAACTGTTTCATAAGAAATTGCAATTATAAACTCCTACATTATGTCATAATATCATGAATTCAATCACAATTTTCTTGCCATGTAAAACCTCCTGAATATCACCATGATTGTTTTTCTTAGGCAACCATTTTCATCTGGAATACATAGACTCTGAGAGCAATGAATCTCAAATCTGACAGACACCCAAGACAACACATTTGAAATTTTGGTGTCATTGATTTTTTTTTTAAGTACCATCCTTTCCAGGAGTCTGAGAAATGTTCTGATTTTGTCATTTTAAATCTGTCCTTTCTCTACAAATAGGATCTATTCATTTGTGATTGACAATTCTTGAGAAATACAGAGGAAAATCTTAGACTTCCTAATGCATTTTTAATATTTATGGGGCATTGGCCATCTGTGTGTGCTTGGTTTACTGTCTAATACTTGCTGGGGCTCAGAATGTAAAATGAATTATATTTGAGAAACCTCCAATTTTTAAAAAGCAGAATAAACATTTTGCCCAGAACATCTAGCAAATAGCTCCAAATATCATTCTATGTGTAGTCAGCTTGGAACAGCTATGCAAAACTGAAATTTAAAAAAAAAAAAAACACCAGTTATCTATAAATATTGATACTGTGTGATCAAGGCCAAAGAGTGAACGTAAGGGCCAGAAATGTCTGTCAATCTTAGACATCCTCTCCTGATACCATCTGCATTGTCTTCTTCCAAACAATACCTACGTTGGCTTTGTTCCATGCTGGAGGAAAGGGAACTTTGGAACACTTCAGAAAATATCCAAGCATCACTGACAGAATCCTGTGACTAACTCTACCTTCACCGTGTTGACAACTGCTGCCTTCCTTGTGAGGGCCTGTCAAATTCTCTGCATCCTAGGTGTGTACCTGCCTGTGAAGCTTGCGCCCCCATCCTGTCATCCTCTCAGTACCCCATAATCGTCAGCAGAACATCTTTGTGATTGTGTTTGAGCAAGGAGTTGTCAAGAAAATGGCCATCCTTAGGAAAAGTAAAGATAATAAAGCTTTAGTCAGGGGGATCCTCAGGAAAACACAGCCACATTTAAAGTCAAACTACTAGAGATAAAGACAGAGAGGCAGCTGCACCTCTCCAGTGTTGGGGCTCATGAAGTACCAGGCACATCTGTTAATGTTGGCTTTGTTTCTATAGCAAACTTGTCAGAGTCCTCCTCCAGCAGTTGTTAAGTGCTGCTAAAACTGTCTTTCAACCATGTAATTAAGGTGTCCATGATTCTGCATATCATACCTTGTCAGGAAAAATATTAAACTCTGGTAGAGAGCATTTAAGTATATCTTTCTATGGAAGTCTTATGTTGAATAGCATATGCTTGGAGGATTAGATTTTTATTTCTGTAATAACTGATATTTTTATTGTGTTTCAGTTTTAAGATTGTGCCCCTATGCACTGCCTTAACTTTGGTTACTAACAGAAAAAGGTGGTTATATATTAAATACAGAAGGAAAGGTTTAAGAAACCAAGTCAAGGGGCTGGAGAGATGGCTCAGCAGTTAAGAGCACTGGCTGATTTCTTCCAAAGGACCCAGGTTCAAATCCCAGCACCATATGGCAGTTCACAGCTGTCTGTAACGGCCAGGCATGGTGGCACATATCTTTAATCCCAGCACTAGAGAGGCAGAGACAGGTAGATCTCTGTGAGTTTGAGGCCAATCTGGTCTAAAGAGTGAGTCCAGGACAGCCAAGGATTGTTGAGGGAAGGTCTAATATCATTGCTTCTGATAGGTTGAATTCAAGCTAAGATCTGGTTACCGCCCCTTCTGAGGCATTCTCTTGATTGGTTAATAAAAGTCGCTTATGGCCAATTAGCTGGGCAGAAAGAGTGTAGGAAGGTGGAACTTCCTGAGATTAGAACAGGAACCCTGGGCACACACAGAGATTCTCTCTGCTGAGAGTCACAGAAGGAAACAAACATCTGGAGAATGCTGGAAGGTAATCACAGGCACATGGCAGTTTGGGATTAGGTGATCCGGGTTAACTTAGAGTAGCTAATTGAGAGTCTGCCCAGCAAAGGGCTAAGTGTTAAAACATTAAAAGGTCTTGGTGTATTTAATTATTGGGGAAAAGACTGAAGACGCTTATAGGCCCTCAGTCCAAGCAGTCCCAGGCTGTTGGACTTCCAGACTCCCGTTGGGCCCAGGCAAAGCTCCTGCCAATCTTCTGATAATTCTACAACCTAATATAACAACTTATATTAATTAACAAAGTTTAGGTTATAGGTGGTATAGACCCCCCCCCCCAGTCCCGGGGCTCTTTTTCAGGGATAAGTTAGGCAAATGTTTAAGGCACGTGGGCCAGGCAGTCGTTCCTCTACCAAGCTGCCAGCTACTCCTCCAGCCTAATCTTACAGCTTATATTTACTAATAACTACATTAATTAATTACTTAATTTGCGGTTTCAAAGGATACACAAAGAAACCCTATATTGAAAAACAGCCTATTATAGTTACTTGCTAAGCTAATCAGAAATAAACCTGCTAAGAGACAAGCAACATCTGCTTACCCTAATATAAGAGATAGATAGGGCCTCTTCAAAACCTCAAGTGATCTGCAGAATATGGCATTCAAAGATGTTTTCATAACTTTAGATTTTTTTTATATCAAGACATATCAACTCCTGACAGCACCCCCTATTCTCCTCCAAGTAGGAGATGAGCATCGAAGAATCTCCAGTGGGAGATGACTGAATTAGTCGCAAGCCTATCTCTTGGTAGGAAAAGCCCCTTGCCCCAACTGTAGACAGTCCAAAAAGGACAAAACCTGGAAGCAGGTAAGTCGACAGCCTAACTCTGCCAAGACAGGGTAGGTAAGTTCTTCATAACCCCTGCTCTACAATCAATGTCTGTCAGAGAAGCGGGGCCAAACGACTGAAGATCGATGCTGTAATGTATGGAGAGAAAATGGGAACTGTCCAGGCAGTCACTGGTATGTCATTTCTTAGTTTGGGAAGCTGCAGACCCTGTACTTCCTATAAAATCAGATATATTTATCCCTCTCAGGTCTCTGAGGTGATTGAAGAACAGATAGATAAAGTATCATAATTAAATTTTGAGTTGTTTAGGAGTCAAGAGAGTGTTATAGATCTAAGAAGATGCTTTTAAAATTGTGTTGCAAGTTAGTATGAATGTTGAATCAGATATAGACCTTTAAACTCATGGAGATGTTTAGATAGTAGAATGTTAAAGTCAGGTACCAAATACATATGGACTGGTCATTGGGAATGTACGTTAAGCCATATAACCCTCATAACTGTGGCCTAATTACCTCTGTTGTACTGTATTGTATTTGTTATTATAAGAGAAAGAGCTATTTGTTGGACTGAAAGGAGAAACTGTAGGGGGAAATAAGATATACCTTAAACTTAAAAGAAAAAAAAAAGGGAAGAGGATGGGGGGTTGAGGGTGGGAGGGTGGGACTTGAGGGGGAATAGGAAGGGGACTGCGATTGAGATGTAACTTGAAGAAATAAAAAATAAAGGGAAAAAAAAGAAAAAAGAAAAACAAAACAACAAAAAAGAAAACAAGTCAAAAATTATCCATGATTAGTCTGAAAAGATAGAACAAAGGCCTAAATCTGATGTTTCTACTTATACTTATTATCATAAAATTTTAAGCAAAGTTTAAGCAAGGAGAAAATACTGCTAAATTACCAAGACTCCTAAGATCAAAATCTGTTTTCTAGGTCTTGTGTTGCACTGTGAAGATGAGCCTGGAATATCCAATTAGGGCATTAGAAACACTACAGGATTGAAAAACTTTTCGTAATGTGTATCCTCATATGACACACTTTAGCATGGGTATAGATATTAGAGCACAGTATTTAAAAAGTTTCCCTCCTCCAAGTATAATAGACATTTCTCAGTCAGATGAGAAATCTGGGTGATACTTGAGAATGCAGGTGAGGAATTTTGGCTCCAAGAACTAGGAGACGGACACAATACCTCTTCAAGAATACCAGCTGATGATCGAACTCTCTTTGGGGTTATGGCAGATCAATGGAAGTAAGTCTTATTTTAAATGAATGGTGAGCATATAGCAATAAATTGTAGAGAGAGCTACTGAAATGCTGGGAAGGTAATGGGGATGTGGTGTAGGACCATGGGGGCTGTTGAGGAAGACGGTGGATGTTTCAGCTCACAAATTATGATCATGCAGCCTGCTGAGACAAAAGGAAACCCAGGAGAAGCTAGAAGATAGCTGGAAGAATAAGATGCAAATTTTTCTGACCAATATGTGTTTCATGCAAAGACTAAGAAGTGAGGATGAATTGTAGTATTGATCTGATCTATCTGTGTGGAACAAAGTATGTGTGTAAAACAAAAGTGCTAATAGATAAATCTGAGACAGTTGGGTACAACAGTGAGGTTTTTCTGCTTGTCACTAGGATCATGGAAGAAGAGACAAGGGTAGGAAAGTGTGAACTGTGTTCAGCTTCCTTTAAGAGACTTGTTTCCATTGTATTTAGAAACATTCTAGCAACAGTACCAAGGAATGATCAAATGATGAACTTAGTTGATGTCAGTCTTACATTTAAAGATGGGCGAAGGGATCAAAGTCAGTAAGTTCTGCTAACAATGCAAAAGGGCCATTCCAGGTGATACATGGTGCAATAAAACTCTCCATCCCAGAAAGCCTGTACCTGCTATGTTCCTTCCTCAGCTAACAGATCACAGATCAAAGTTGACCCATGCTTGTGTCTCCATATCTTTCTCTGTTGACCACAGTGATTGATTACAGAATGAGCATGAGCCTGAGGCAGAGGAAAGTCCTCTGAGGCTTTTCCACTTTGAGCAAGGGTAAAGAAACACTTTACATACCAAGAATTATAGCACCCAGCAGTCATTTTCCAGCACAAATTAAGAATAACACACACACACAGAGAGAGAGAGAGAGAGAGAGAGAGAGAATGAACACAAATGTTTTGATTACAGATTGTACAATTCCAGATGTTCATAAAAGCAGTTCATACTTGAACATATGGGATAATAACCCTCTTTCAATTTTGGCTAAGTTTTCTTTGAAGTTTAGTCATTTGCAAGTTTCTGGAGTTAAATGAAACACTGTGACTGAGAGGAAGAGAGATAAAACTGGGAGACCTATGAGAATAAAATTATGAAACAGAGAAACAACATGCAAGGGGCATCAAATTTAATATAGTGCATAGCAAAGCATATATATAAGTATATATATACTGTATTCAATATAGTATATATGTCTTGTAAGAAGCAAGAGAATAAATATTTAAAGCTTTGTAAACCATATAGTCTGCAATTGCCAAATTCTGCTACTTTATCATAAAGGCAAACAAGGATGTCTGTTTTTTTTTAAGTGAGCATAGTTGTGTTCCAATAAAGCTCTTTTAATAAATACAGGTGTCTAGGTTTACCTAGGGTCCATACATTTCTAACAACTACCCTGCAAATCTCATTTCGCTTTAACACTAAGTTCATCAGGAGTCTCTAACCACAGTTTCTAGACTGTCTTGATATTGAATTGAAGATTTTTTATTGAAAATACAATTATCTTATCATCTTCTTGCTTAGAAAAGGACATGTCTGACTGTCCATTTAAAATCACTATCTGTTTGTACACCTCTTGGAATACATCGGTGAATGTTTGGCCTCAAGCATTATCTGTCTATAGAAATACCAAGAAGTTTGTGTTCTGGCCCCTAAAGCCAAGGTGCTAGAACCCTATGAAGTCATATTCATTGAATAAATGCCACCAGGAAAATTGCTCACTTCCTCTTCCCAATGATCCCTCTACCACACAGGGCTGTCCTTTCTACTCTTTCTTTCTTTTCTTCTTTTTTATTTTTAATGTTTATTTATTACTTCAAAGTCCCCTCCCTCCACCCCTCCCAATCCCATTCTTCCACCCTCCCCCCTTCTCCCACTTATTCTACTCCTCTGGTTTGTGGTGCCTCCACATATCAGCCCCCATCAGTTCATTGGACACATGAGGACTAAGAGCTTCCTCTTGCACTGGGGGGGCTACATGGCAGTTCCACTAGAGGAAAGTGTCCCATTAACAGGTAGCAAAGATCATGTTTCTGTTCCTTTGGGTCTGTTGATTGTAGGATAGCTATCCTATACTATATGGCTAAAATCCACTTATAAGTTAATAGATACCATGTGCATCTTTGTGATTCTGATTTAGCTCACTCAGGATGAGCTTTTCTAGTTCCATCCATTTGGCCGCAAATTGCATGATTTCCTTGTTTCTGATGGCTGAAACATTTTATTCCATTGTGTAGATGTACCACAGGTTTTTTTTTTTTTAATCCATTCATTGGTTGGAGGACATCTGGGTTGTTTCCAGCTTCTAGCTATTATAAATAAAGTTGCTATGAGCATACTTGAGGAGATATCCTTGTGATTTGGTGAGGAATCTTTTGGATATATGCCCAGGAATGGTATGGCTGTGTCTTGAGACAGAGCTATTCCAAGTGTACTAAGATATCACCAGACTGAATTCCATAGTGGTTGTACAAGTTTGCACTCTCACCAGCAATGGAGGAGTGTTCCTCTTTCTCCACAACCTCACCAGCATGTGCTGCCATCTGAGTTTTTGAACTTAACCATTCTAACATGTGTAAGATGGAATCTCAGAGTCATATTGAGTTGCATTTCTCTGATGATTAAGGATGCTGAGCATTTCTTCAAGAGTTTGTCTGCCATTAGAGAATTCTTTTGTGAATTCTTGGTTTAGCTCTATACCATTTTTTGATTCACCAATAGCTCAGGCTCTAAGACCAACAATCAATAAATGGGAACTTATGAAACTTAAAAGCTTCTATAAGGCAAAGGACACTGTAATTAGAACAAATTGGCAGCCTACAGACTGAGAAAATATCTTCACCAACCCCACATCTGACAGAGGGCTATTAAACAAAATTTATAAAGAACTCAAGAAATTAAACACCAAGAAATCTTTCCACTCTTTCAAACTTGACTAGGAATTGAACTGCAATGGAAACAACATTCTTAGTTCCTTTATCAGGAAGTGCTCATCTCAAATAGAGGAACCAAATTTTATCCCACAGGGTCACTCCATTAGATAACAAGTTTAGGAGAGTAATTAGTGCAGTATGTAGTCTATAGTAAGATACTCCATATTTTCAGTGTGGTCCTGAAGGGTAGCAGAGGTTATATTCAGGAAGCAGCCAAATATCCTATTTCAAAGAAATTGAATTTACTCCATGTCTACCTCTTCTTATACTTTCTGTTCCAGTCTCATGCCTTTTACCTTCTGCTCACTCTGTTTCTAACTGTTAAAAGGTACCAGATGCTAGATTTTCCACTTTGGGCATATCCCTTTGCTTCTCTGAATGCCATGTGCTCATCTAAAACAGAGGCACTAATTTCTATTCCACAAGGTCTCTTGGCTAACTGTGTTAGTTAACCAGTTTGAGGCAGTTCACTAATGCAGTATCTAGCCTATAGTAGGTAGTCCTTGCATGCAGTCTGGTCCTAAAAGGTAGCAGAGGGGCCAGGATGAATTATGCAGCTTTCATGCCCTTTCATCTTAACCCTCTAAAGAAAAATACTTAAGATTTATTCATTGGATTGGTAGTATGTTGTTTTTCTGCTCATGTAGTCTGGGACCTATTATAACAGGATTCATCCAACACACTGCACGCCTCTGAAGAAACAGAATCTAGACAGGCACAGGCATGGGTGTTTCGTAAATACATGTAGTAGCAGATGTATGCAGTTATATATTTTGTCAACATAGAAATCGCTTTTCCAAAGTGAGTTTCCCCATCCAAGGATAGTGCCCCTGATTTCTATAATTAAAATACCTGACATATGTTAAACTCTCTTTTGTGACAACTTTTAAGGGAAAATGTATTCTCTTTGAAAGTCTTCCTTTTGAAGAGGCATTAAGTTGGGAGAGATGCTGTCTCTCACAGGCAATTTCTCTACTTCAGGCCTCACCTAGCTGCATAAAAATAAGGAATGAGGCGGGCCAAGATGGCGGCGACCTACACTGATGCATTTTGAACGCGGGGAAAAAAGAGCCATAAAAAACACAGAGTTATTGGGCACTGTGCAAAAACTGGAGGGGCTAGACCCCCCCCCCCGAACACTCACAGCTCCCAAGGGACTGTTAAAAGTCCCAGGGCAAGGCTCTCTCCCCATCTCTCGCAGACACGGAAGCCACTAAACCCGGGATTCGGGAACTCCCATTTGGAAAGGCACCTGGTAAGATCGATCCCAACTTACAGCAGGCAGAATCAGGGTCCACTTGGCCATAGATCGCTGGCCTATTGGGCTCCCCACACCTCAGGTAGAACTTATACCCACTTAAAAAACTTTGTGAGATAGTGGAAGGCTTAGCAAGGAACAAACAGGGGGCTCAGCGCGTGGTCCACAGCCACTCGTGACGTGGAGGGCTGGAGGTTCCAAGAGAGAGCAGGAAGCTGGGAACACAAAGGCGGGCGGGATGGGCTGAATCCCGCGCACTTACAGCAGCGCAGCTAGGGAGGGAGCCCGGCTGGCAGGGCCAAATCCCCGCAAACCCACAGCAGGTCAACTGGGGAGAGAGACAGGCAAGGGAAGGGCCAGGGATCCGTGCACCCACGGCTTAACTGCTGGGGCAAGAGGATCACTCAGGCGGCCTGGGGATCTGGGGCTTGGGGTACCCACGGCCTAGCAGCCAGGGAGGGGGATCTGCGGCAGCACAGACAGGAAGGGAATCAGGCACAGAGGCAAGCCCTGTGGCGAGAAGCCTAGTGAGAAACCAGAAATCGGGACCATA
>CAJQZJ010029626.1:0-12761 GCA_907164525.1 Lophiomys imhausi | reverse complement strand
AAATATGCGACATTCCAAAAGCCTTTCAGCTCACTTCAGGAATCACCGTGTACATATGTCTCCTCCCAGTCTGGGGACTCATGTTTGCTGACTGTCCTCTGACACCAGCTCTCCAATCGGTATACACAGGAGGCCATTTCCCAGTGCCTATAAAAAGCCAGTTTCTACTTAGACCTCAAGGAGGGGAAATGGGGAATGTAGGCTTAATTTACAAAATGCTCTTTCAAAAGCAAAGTAGACAGCGGTTCTGTTGCCAGTCTTGGCTAGTGATGAAGGTAAGGACGGCGCTCTTCTTACTCTTTCGACCCTAGCTGCTTTTTGATGAGAGGTGATGAAGCTGAAGTCTGGGGAGTTTTTCAGGTACCAAGGTCCTAGCTGGAGACCAAGGAATCTTTTAGAAACTCTTTGCTGTCATTCCAGTCTCTGCTACATCCTCAGTGCCCCTGTCACCGTTCCAGTTCCTTAAGATAAATTTAGTCCTTTCTATGCAGGAGAGATCCATCGCCCCAGAGAATGAAGTGAGCTGTGGGAATGAGCAGGTTGTTGATGGCTGACAGACTTGGTGAGGAGAAGCTGCAAAGGGATTATGACAGCAGGTCTCAGCGAGCAGTATAGGGACAGAGTGGGACTGTCTTCATCATATACAGAGACAGCTCAGGCATGTAAGCCCAACAGGAGGGAGGCTGACCTTGAAGGAATTGTGAGTTAAAGGCCAGCCTGAGCTACATAGTTAGACTCAGCCTAAACAATCAAAAAGCTAATCCTGCCAAAAAAACAAAAACAAAAACAAAAAACCAAACCAAACCAAAAAAAAAAAAAAACCAACCAACCAAACAAAAAACCCCCAAACACTGGAGAACACAAGAAGATGGAAATAACAATACTTTAAATAACGCTGACCAGAAGCAACTTTGAGAACCATCCTTTAAAAATATAATAAAGGACATTAGGAGAGTGAGCCTCTCCTGGCTTCCCAACATCTTGCTGTCCTCTTCATACTTCTGGCACCTCTGCAAACAGCAACCACTTCAGCTGTAGTGGATTCTGAGGACAGGCTTCATGGAAAGTAACACCTCTCTGGCTAACATATGTGGTTGTGGGGACAAGAAAGCCTGAATGTGGACCTGAATCCTGGCTCTTCCATCTGCTTTTCATGCTTTTTGTTCAGATACTTCCACTCCATGGTCATGTGAACCCTGAGCAAGCTATCTGTGTTTGTAAACAGAAGGGTCAGGCTAGATCGCTATAGTTTTTGACTTCTAAATTATTCAGTCTTGAAAGGATAAACAAGCTGGAGAGACAATTCTGTGAGCCAACATGCTATTTAAACTCAAGGGCCTCTTGGTTCTCAGTGGCACAGTTGGGAAATGCAAAATCCACTGAGGAATGTTGGCTAAGTTAAATAAAACAGTACATAGGGAGTTACCAGTTTAAAGGCTGCCATGAGACATCATGGAACAGACACACACACACACACACACACACACACACACACACACACATACATGTACTTGCACGCACTATTAAAACAACAATAACAATAACAAAAAGCCACTTGCTCAACTCCATCAGGAGTTACTTCCCCTTTGGTCCCCTGCCTCTCCTTCAGTACTTGGGGAATGAACCACTGATGATAAGCAAAAAGAGAAGAAAATACAAAAGGTAGATCTGGACCATTGAATCAACAAGGTCTTGTGCAGCAAGGAATAAAGTGGGAACTGGAAAGCCAGTTTTGTTCAGACACTTCCACTCCATGGGCATGTGAACCCTGGCATGTGAACCCTGAGCAAGTTATCTGTGTTTGTAAACAGAAGGGTTGGGCTAGATCACTGTAGTTTTTGACTTCTAAATTTTTCAATCTTGAAAGGATAAACAAGCTGGAGAGACAATTCTATGAGCCAAGACACAAAGGAACATGCAGTTCTTTTTTTTTTGGTTTTTCGACACAGGGTTTCTCTGTGTAGCCCTGGCTCTCCTGGACTCACTTTGTAGACCAGGCTAGCCTCAAACTCACAGAGATCCACCTGCCTCTTCCTCCCTAGTGCTGGGATTAGAGGTGTGTACCACCACGCCTGGCAATTACAGACAGCTGTGAACTGTCATGTTGGTGCTGGGATTTGAACCCAGATCCCTTAGAAGAGCAGCCAGTGCTCTTAACCGATGAGTCATCTCTCCAGCCTGAACATGCAGTTCTTAATGTAGTTTCTCAAGTGATCCTTCATTGGATGCCTGCTGTTTGAATGTCCATACCTCAGCCTGAAAACCAACAACAGGATGGCCTGCAAAGGCCCCATTCAGATCTGTGCCTGCCCATACACTCAGTCTGCTGCAACTTCGCAGTAGTCAAATAATTTCCCCAATAGGATTTAACATGCGTGCTACAAGAAAAGCAATCTTTCCGACCAGGATTTGGTTCTGAGAGAAAGCCCTTCTGTTCACATAAGAGATCTAAAACTCTGTAATTCATCTCCTTGGATACATAGTCTAATTACTGCAAACTAAGAGTTTAGGTAGAGTCCACAGAGGAAGCCAAGGAAGAGCTCAGAGGAAGCACTTCCAGGTTAATATTACTCAGGGTTAGACTACAGGGCCATGCATTTGAGAGAAGGGTGTTTCCACTTTCCAGTCTCACTGATAGAATTATGATGGGAACAAATGCAGAGAAGTGGGGGTTTGGCTGATCTGTGGGGACTCATGTCAGCCCAGCCTCTGGAGTCTGTGTAAGAGTTCTATAATCATGGTTCATTTGAATTTGGGTGGCCTCGTTGCTGGCTTGGATTCTTCTCATTTATCATTCTCTGAAATTCCTGTTTTCTCTCACTCCCTTATTTACTCCCTGACATAATGAAGTTTTGGGAGAAATTTTTATTTTGTTGAGAGAATGAAAGACAAGTTTTTGTTGGGATTCTTTGGATAGGAGATATAGGTGGGAGGATTGATGAGATTAAAGGGAAGGGAGAAATGGAAGGGAACAGGACACAGTGTGAATCCTTTCATCACTTGTTCTGTTTTGATATAGCAATAGAAAGGCTTATGGACCAGGTATAGTAAAGGATCTATCTGGTGGTGTGAACAAGAATCTGCTATTGAAATTTGTTGTTCTTTTTTAAAAAATCTTTTTATTTGAATTTTTTTGTGTGTGAGAATTTCATATCATGCTCCCTGATCCCATTCATCTTCCACCTTCCCTGTAGACCTAACCTCCACCCTTACAACCTCTCCCAACAGAAAAAAAAATCTCATTGTGGAAGCTGTAGTATGTCACAGTGCATCCCACAATATTCCCTTTCGACCACACTTTTTTGCTTGAAAATGTTCATTACAATTACTCCTTGGTCTGGTACAAGGCCTCTGGCTTCTGCTACTTTGTCAATACCGGAACCTCCTGGGACTCCTCTTGGATATCTTGTTGTTGCTCTGTGTCATGGAGATTTTGGAGTTTTGGGTCTGTAGAACTGGCCTCTTCATGTACTCCAGCAGTTCATCCATGAGGTAGATGTTGGGGTGGGCCAATTCAAAGCACTGGTTCTGGGCCTGCAACCCCCACATCCAGGGCCAGCTCTACTGTGTTGCCAAGACGAAGTTCAGGGCCTGCTCTCCTGGGTGCTGTAGCATGTGAGGTGCAGGAACAGCTCTCCTGCTCTTAAGACTCCATCAGGGTCACATCTCCTGTCCACCACTGGTAGTGAGGGCTAAAGGGAGGGGAGGGGATCTCTTCCTCACCAACACCACCACAAAGCAGACAAAAGGCAGGGCTGGCTCTGCCACACTCACACACTTGGAGCTAGCTCACCTACAACCCCTATACCCGGGATGAGCTGTGCTGCCCAGGCAAGGTGCAGGGCCTGTTCTCCCAAGTGCTGCAGCTGGTGAAGTACAGGGCCAGCTCTCCTGCTCTCATTATCCCAGGGCCAGGTCTTCCACCTGCTATGGTTGATGAAGGGTGAGGGAAAGGAGGGTATCTCTCCCTTGTCCATGTCACCACAGGCCAGCCCTCCCAAGCTCACATCCTTGGGGCCAGCTCACTGGCAACTACCAAAATGTGCAGGGCCTGTTCTCCTGAACACTGTATCTGGCTAGGGGCAGGGTCAGCTGTCCTGCTGTCATGCCTCTAGGGACAGTTCTCCCATGATTTCGAGATTAGGGGGTGGAGGGCAGTTCTGCACAGCTCTCAGACATCAACATGTCCCTGGGTGGCAGCCCAGACCAAGGATGTTCACCTGGCTATTGGTGGTAACAGACCCCTGCTGCTGCAGAACCATGGACCTAGATATGGCCCCTGTTGGCAGTAGGGGCCAGGACCCTACCATGGTTCTAGGAGAGATCACCAGCTACTCACATCAGGTTGTTCCCCACTACCGTCAAGTCTTCAGTTCTGCCTCTCGTTGTTGTGCCCACATCCTTCTGTTTCTCCTTCTCTTCCATTTCTCCACCACTTACTTGTTCCTCTTAGGGGTGTCAGGAGCACTATGCCCCACTTATGCATTGCACATTATGGCACCTGGCAGCGGTCATCTCCAGTATTGTCTGACCCCTCTGCCTGTGTGGTACCAGATTGGTGTTCATCTCAGGCTAGCTCCCTATCCAGGCCCCATGGTACCAGTCTAGTGGTTGTCTCGGGCTAGCTCTTTGCCCAGTTCTCCTGAGTGGCCATCTCCCTGGAGTCCATGGTGCCAGGCAGGGTTCTTCTAGTCTCTGGCTTGCTTCCTGTCCAGGGAGCCCATATGGTGCTTGCCTGGTGGTCATCAGAGGCTAGATCTCTGTCTGGGTCCCCTGGCACCAAACTCGTGAAAGTTTCAGGCTTCCTTTTTTGTAGGGAATGTTAGGCTACTATTCATTCAGAAGTTCACAGGTCAGGACACTTAGAGTAGACTTAGCCTCTCTCCTCTCTGTTTGTCTGCTACCTACTGATGCACATGTCACACATCAGCCACATCTGTAATGTCTCTAGGGTCAGGGTAATTTGTTGATTTCATTGTACTACCAGACTACAAGCTCCCTGAAGATAGCTTCTGGATCATATACATATTTATTTATTTATTTGAGACAAGGGCCTTGTTATGTAGCTCAAGCTGGCCTCAAACTCAGAATTCTTCTGCTTCATCCTTCCAAGTGCTAGGATTACTGGTGTATGCTACCATAAAAATCCTTATTTATCCTTAAAAGCCATAGCACCTCCCCATTACTTCTTGAACTAAACCAATATCACTCTTCAGTACAATCCCAGTTCTGTGATAGCTTAGTGAGAGACTGAAAAAGAACTAGAGCTTTAGCATAACGTATCACTTCCTAATCTCTATCATTTTCCTGATGCCCCTTTTTATATGTTTATTTGCTTTTTAAGATAGGGTTTCATGACAGAAGGGCTTTAGATACCCAGGGGCCTGCCTGACCACCTACTCTCAGCCATGTTGTGCATGGTGGGTGGATGAAGACACCCAGAGGCCCCAGGGAGGAATCCCATAGGCCTGTCAGCCTCTAAACCATGCGATGCAGTGACCAGAGGACACCCAGAGACCTGCCCACAGTCATACCATGCAGAGTGGATGAGCAGAAGCCAGAAGCCGGCTTGCCTTGTGACCAACTACACCTGTAGTGTGAACCACTATGATGTGCAAGTATGAGGTGGACAGATGGGAGAGAAAAAGAAGAGGAACAGTTTGAGCATCATGAAGACAGGTAGGACTGTAGATGTGAGGGTGGAGAGGAATAGCCTGTTGTGAGTAGCCTGACCTGTCATCTGAGACCATGGCAAAGCCCCAGTCCATGCTACCACTGAGGGCCATGTCTGGGTCTGTGGCCATGCAACAGAAGGGGTCTCTGTCTGTCTGTGGGTCATATTACCATCAAAGGCTGCTGCCTAGGACCATGTTGATGTCTAAGGACTGTGCAGAGCTGGTCCCACCCTTCACTGACTGTGATACTCTGGAAAGTTGGCCCCACCTCTCTGGCTACAGTACTCAGGAGATTGGGCCCTGCTCCTTGCCTAGGCAGCACAATAGAGCTGGGCCTGATGAAGTCAGTGATCCAGCCTGAAGATGTGGGAGTAGGAGAGGTGGCCCAGTCCCTCCCTGGCTGCAGCACTAGAGGGAGAGGGTCTGGCACCTCAACTGGGCAGCACAGCAGATATGGCTCTTGTGGTGTGAGTATGTGTGAGTTGGTCCTGCTCCTTGCTGACTATAGCATTGGGTGAGCTAGCCCTGGACGAATAGGTATGGTAGTTCTGGGCGGTTGACCAACTCAGCTATCACCCAGACCCAGATCCATGGCTTTGAGTTGGCCCCCTCCAACCAACTGCTGGGCCACATGGAGGGGCTGGTCCTACAGATTGAAATCTGCAGGATCTCCCTGTGTCATGGAGTACGGGTGTGGGTCTGATATTGATGGTGTAGCAGAAGCCATAGGTCTCGAACCAGACCAATGACTCATTGCAAAGAACATTTGCAAGTAAAGATGTGTGGACCAAAGGGTAAACTGAGACACACTGTGACACACTACAGCTTCTACGATGAGATGTTTTTTATATTTTATTTTATTTTATTTTATTTGTTGTTTTCTTTTTCAGGGGAGGTTGCAAGGGCAGAGGGCAGATACGAAGGGACAGGGAGATAAGTGGGATTGGAGCGAATGATATGAAACTCACAAAGAATCAATAAAAGGTTAAAAAAATAAAAAGATAGGGATTCATGCTGCCTGGGCTGACCTTGAGCTTGCTTGGTATGGTGTCAAAGCTGGCTTTAAACTTTTGATCTTCCTGCTTCTATTCCAAGTGCCAGGATAGCTGGCATGTATCCATGTTCTTGGCCTTCTTTTTTTCTTTTTTCATCTGGAAGAATGGAGATTGTCATGGAAAGAACATGGTCATATAATTGCAGTGGGGATGAAATGATTCAATGCATGCTTAGAATGATCCGTTAAAGTAGCTGTTATTATTTATAATGAGCCATGTGTATTGGTCACTTTTCTATTGCAGCAAAAAAATGCCGTGACCAAAGCAACTTATAGAAGGAAGGGTTAACTTAGGGCTTACAGTTCTAGGGGGATTGGACTGCACCCCCATCATGGCAGCAGGCAGGCACACACGGTGCAGGAACAGTAACTTGAGCACTCATATCTTGGTCTACAAACAGGAAGCAGAGAGCACACTGGGATGGGAATGGAAGCCTCAAAGCCCATCCCCAGAGACACATCCTCCTCCAATAAGTCCATGTTTGCCAGCCCTTCCCAAGCAGGTCTACCAACCTGTATTCAAACACCAAGTATTTAAGCACATGAGTCAAGGGGGTCATTCTTATTGAAGCCAGCATACCATATGACCCCACGTAAATGACTTTCTGGTTGTAACATATGAATGACAACTGTACCATTAACTGTTGTAATGTTTCAGTGAGATTAGCCTTATAAAATATTGAATGTATACACCTTGGTTAGTGCTTGTTAAATGACAGTTTCCCTCCCTCTCTGCCCAGACATCTTCCCCATTCTTTTCTTTTACTATTTCTCTTCCTGGAACACATTCTGCAGGCAGACTAAATACTCATTCCAAGATGTTTCTGTGTTGGTTGTCTTACCTCTGTTCATTAAAAAAAAAATCATCATCTCCTTTCCTTGTTTCTATCTCTGTAGCATCCCCAGGTACCTCATTTTCCTTGCATGTATGCCTGTGCATTATATGTGTGTGGTGCCTAAAGAGACAGAAAAGATTATTGCAAAGCCTAGGGCTGTAGTTGCAGATGGTTATGAGCTGGCATGTGGGTGCTGGGAACAGAACCTGGGTCCTCTGCAAGAGCAGCCATTGCCCTTAATCACCGAACCACCTCTCCAGCCTTCAGGTGTCTCTTAAAATTTAGTTCAAATAAGGCCTTGTATGTAGTTTCTTATTTAAGCTACCTAAGTATATTATTTCCCCCTCCTTTAAAACTCTGTTAGTTCTACATTCTGTTTCTTTGCTGGCACCTATTTCCTTTTTCCAGTATAAGCATCTCTGGGCTCTGTCTTGCTACCACCCTAATCCCAGCTATTAATCATACAACTGTCATGCCTTCTTTCTCCTCCAGGTGCATATCTGTCCAACTGACTCACTATTGCAGGAAATTGGCATGCCTGGAAAGACTTAGTTGATTTTTGCTTACTGAATCTGCAGACTGAGTTAAATGCATTTTGTGAGTTTTTGCACTACCTCCATGACATTTTTCTGTAGCCTTGATCTAATTTCACTGCATAATATTGACACTACTACTTCCACAGCCACATTCCACTGGATACTAAGCTCCTCAAGAGAGGTCAGTCTGTTCCCTCCTTATAACCTATCTCTGATATTTCTTCCAGCACTCGGTAGGTACTCATTCATGCTTCTTGAATTGAGCCAATCTGCAAATTGAATGCTCACTGAATACCACAAAACTGTGATAAACTTGTCCTTAACATTTTACTACAGCAGTGCCTTATTATTATTTTTTTTTTTGAGACAGAGTCTCACTATGTAGCTCTGGCTGTCCTGGAACCCACTATGTAGACCTGGCTGGCCTTGAACTCACAGAAATTCACCTGCCTCTGCCTCTGGAGTGCTGGCATTAAAGGCATACATCACCATACCAGGCTTGAGTCCCTTAACTTTAATTGAAAATATTCTTACCCTTTATCTAATTGACATATACAATTAAGATTTTAATTTTTCTTTCTTTCCTTTAATTTTTTTCTTCTTTTTAAAATTTTTTTTAATACATTTTATGTGTGTGAGTATTTTACCTGCAAGTACTATAGACTGTGGACCTTATGTATGCCATGCCTGAAGAGGCCAGGAGAGGGCTTCAGATCCCCTGGGATTGGAGTTAGAGATGGTTGTGAACTGCAATGAGAATGGTGGGAATCGAACCTGGGTCTTTTGCAAGAGCAGCTTTTGCTCATAACTGTCAAGCCATCTTCCTAGCCCCAAGATGAAAACTGTTTTTGAGACATGATAGTGCCTTGTAGCCCAGAACTTGTGATCTTCTGTCATCAGCCCCTGAAGTGCTGTGATTACAGGTGTGTGCCACTGTGCCTGACCTATATTAGGATAGGAAATGGTTATAGTTGGAAACACAAAATAATGATATAGCATGCTCACTTTCTTTGAACTTTGACTTATGTAGCAACTCAACTAAGAATATAAATATAAGCTGAGCATGGTGGCACATGCTTTTAATCCCAGCACTTGGGAGACAGAGGCAAGTGGATCTCTGAGAGTTGGAGGCCAGCCTGGTCTACAAAGAGAGTTCCAGGACAGCCAGGGCTGTTACACAGAGAAACCCTGTCTCCAAAAAAGCCCAAAAATAAATAAATAAATATATGTATATATATATATATATATATAAAGAATATATATATTTCTTATATAATTGTATGTCTTTAAATGTTTATGCATGGATCTGGAAAGATGGCTTGGTGGTTAAAAGTACTTGTTGTTCTTACAGAGGACCTGGGTTTGGTTCCCAGCCTATGTCTACCTATAACTCCAGCTGTAGGGGATCCAATACTCTCTTCTTGCCTCTGAGAGCACATGTATGCACATGGTGCACATAAAGTCACATGAACACACATCCACATTAATTAATTAATTAATTAATAATTGATGCATACTGTTAGTGAACTCCCCACCTCCCCAGACATTCCTCAATTCTAGACAGTTAAACAAACAGGTCATTGGCCATGAACATACACATTCACTTAGAGAATCGCTGAAAGACTTTAATATCTTCTTTTTAAAATCTTGATCTCAGGACACTCGAAATGCCTTAGGATTTTCCCAGCATCCTGTGTTTGAGTTAATCTCACCATCTGCCACATGGAAACCATTCCGGCAGTCAGCCTCGCCAGCTTGGTCCTACCAGCTTGTGCTGTTGGTCTCTGTATGTACAATAGGAGGAGGGCAGTGGGTTGGGTTTTCCACGTATCTTCAAGCCTACACAGAAAAAATCCCAACCAGACTCTGCCTGACCCTAGAAGGGGTGAGCCTGAGTACAGAACACATTGTAAAGATCAGATGTGGGGGCTGAGAAATCCACGTTAGGCTGCCAGTTTAGTTAAGGACAACACTGACCCCAGTTGTTCCAAGAACATTTTTATTATTGTACCATTGTCCACTAGATTTACTTCTGGCAACAAAACATGAAACATTTAGGCACTGCAGTGATATAGAGACCAGCCAACATCTGCACCAGACTTTCTACTCATTCCCAGGATCATTTGGTTCCAAAGCACATATCCTCAGCAGTCTTCAACTCTCATCCTGACTTTGTGAGCAAGTTCATATGGCCATTGGCAGCTGAGGATAAGTGCTGAGATTTGTTCCAATGAATACACCACAGATTCCTGGAAAAGGAAGAACAAGGCAGAATTTTCTTCTTTTCAGTTACTCAGAAAATGTGTGATTTAAAAAAATGCATTCATAAAGAACAGAGAAACTTTGAGAGATTCATGCTTTCTGCATGAACTAACTTTCTGTGTGTTGCTTATAGACACTGAATTCATATTTTTCCTTTTAACTGAAAAACTGTGCCTTGGCCCCTAGCAAGTTGACCAAGCCCAGTGGCTGGCCTCACGCAGGAGCTTATGTGCATCATAAATTGGACTTGATGGGTTCCAAAAAAATAAAACAGTCACAAAGTTGGGATGGGACTAGGAAGAAGAGCACTGACGACTGAACCATACTATAGTAAATTCTCAAAAAAAAATTTAAAAATATGTGCCTTGCTTTTAATCACATGACATACATAAGAAGCTTGTTTGGGGTAGACCAGGTAAAGAGGGAAAAGAAAAAAAAAACACTACTTAGTAAGTATTAACTATTTATACTACTATAGTGAACTCACAGAGATCCACCTTCTTCTCCCTCCCAAGTACTGGAATATCATGCCCAGCTCAAAAATGTTATTACATTTATTCAGTGTGTGTGTGTGTGTGTGTGTGTGTGTGTGTGTGTGTGTGTGTGTGTGTGTGTGTACACCATGGATGTGTGTGGAGGCCAGAGGATACCTCGCCTGAGTTGGTTATCTCTTTCCACCATGTCCATTCTGTGCATGGGTATGCTGCTCTTTGGTTCTGCACTGGCCTAGCATGTGCCAAGCCCTGGACTTGGTCTCCAGAACTGCAATAAACAAGCAAACACATAAGCAAGAAGGACGTTAGCTCTGAAAAACCCCTGATTCAGCATAGTCTGGAACAACAAGAGGCCTTGGCCCCTTTCTCCTAGTCCACAGGTCTGTGGCAGAATGTTTTCACAATGTCTGCTGATTAGCATATGAACAGTAGAGAGGGGAGGCTCTCCACTGGAAGTGATATTGTAGGAGGATTTCAACAAAAGGTATTTATGAGACTCTTTCTTTCTGGCTAATCAGTTTTTTTTTTTTTTGGTTTTTCGAGACAGGGTTTCTCTGTGTAGCCCTGGCTGTCCTGGACTCAATTTGTAGACCAGGCTGGCCTCGAACTCGCAAAGATCCGCCTGCCTCTGCCTCCCAAGTGCTGGGATTAAAGGCGTGCGCCACCACTGCCCAGCTCTGGCTAATCAGTTTTACCCACTCTTGTAAAAACAGAATGGTAATTATAATGGGATAGAAATAAGGACATATTTAAGGACTGTGGTCACACACCTCAGCATGACCTCCTGGGTGCACTGCTTTCCATGGGTACCCGAGTGCTGTGGTCTGCTGTCTACTTCCATAAACCCTTACACTTTATACCGATTTCTAATTAGAGATGTCATTCTTTCTTTCCTTAGACTTAGTCAGAAGTTCGGGTTTTTTTTTTATTAGCATAAGAGCCATTTTTCTGGAATCAGTACAGTAAAGATTTTGTTTTCATAAACAAATAAGATAAGGGGAAATCTCTCATAGGAGGTAAAGCTGGGAAGACAGGGGAAAGATGGAAAAACAACCTTTAAGAGTCTGTGCCCGTTTCCCATGAGCTCCAGTTCATGTCTTCACACTTGGATGCTCTTTCGGGTTATCTCACCTCCATCCTGAGCAGATATCCATCCATGCGCTGCGCTACTGAATGAGAGCAGGACATCTCTTCCCACGGGGGAAACATCATTTGCTGAATGAGATAATTTAAAAAAAAAGTATGATTATGAACTCTGATAAAATTAATAAAGGGAAAATGCAGTTAAAAATAAGTCCATGTCAGAGGATCCAAATATAGTTTAAGAGGTTTGGAAATAGTTTTTAAAAGAAGAACAATTTCGGTTATGAGCAAGAGCCAAATGAGGAAATGAGCAAAGGCGACTGAAGGGCAGAGGGCCTGGGAGACTGAAGGAGAGGTGTCTATCAGGTTGCAGGCAGAATGAGGGTCTGATAATGATGGTGATGGTGAATTAGACAGTACCATGTGAAAATCAAAGGACCCGATTTTAAAGGAAACCTTAGAGGAAATCACAAACCACCAAATAACTTTAGGTAGGAGAAGAGAGACATAATCCTATTTTAGTTTCTGTAAATGATCAGATAGTTTTGTTGGGAATATATTAGGGGGGGCAGAAGTGTGTGCAAACAGCTGGCACAGGTGATGTTTATTCAAATTGGGATGGTGTCATGAGGGGAAAAGGAAGAGCATGGAATGGCATTTATTTAGGAGGCCACACTGACTCAGTTGGCACAGGAGTGAATGTCTGGTATCAAGGATGATGCCTTCACTTCTGTGTTCTACAATTAGTGATAATCTAGAGAAATTAAGTGTTCAGGGAGAAATAAAAATGGATGCATGGAGTTGAGATTGTTCTGTGATAA
>CAJQZJ010029621.1:0-10255 GCA_907164525.1 Lophiomys imhausi | reverse complement strand
AGGAACATAGGAACATGGAGCTTAGTCCCATGTTAAACAAGGCACAGTGCTGCCCTCTCACAGCCAACCCTATGATATGAAGTCTTTACAGGATCAAAACCACAACACAGGGGCTGACACCCTGTTCCAGAGGCAGAGAAGACATTACAGAGATGGCTCAGGTTCCAGAAGGTCAGGAAGGTTCACCTGGGTGGCCTGCTGAATGGAAGCACCAGGCCAAATGACTACATTAGGCTCTGTATTCCCCAGGCCCAGAGGACAGGAGTCCACTCAGCCATTGTGCCCTTTTCTAGGCTGCTGATGCCTGGTTGAGTCACCACAGTTAATCAGTGGCACAGTTAATCAGGACCACAATGGAGCCAGGACAAACAATCATTTCTAGAAGACATATTTAATGTGAGCCAGTCAACTGTAACATGACAGGCAGGCAGTCACAGGGTCTCGGAGGCTTACTTCTTTGGTTTCATGCTGTATCTAACTCTTTTGGTCCCATGTCAGCCCGTGTGGCAATAACACACAGCATCCCAGTTCCTGCTGCTCTTTGATTCCATTCATTTTTCAAATGCCCCTGTCTCTCCTTTCCTCCCTGATCTGGGCCACAGGGCACACCCAATTGAACAACATACCACCATTATGGAGGAGTAAGAGGTTGGATAGCATCATGCTGGCTGAAGGATTCATTCAGCCTTGTGGGCAGAGGGACCAGGAGAAGTCAGGGGAGCAGAGCCCCAAGTCTATGATGCACTTCTACACTAGGGAAACTTCCCAGGAACTCTAATCTACTGGTAGAGGTTAACCAAAGCAGAGGCAAGAGGCATCCCTTACCACCCCACAAGGCTGGCCGAGGGTACCTGGAGCACAGTAGACCAACCTGTTCCCATCCACTCCTTACCCCCTGCCTCACCCCCACCACCTCCCCCAGCCTTTCCCATTGGTCACTTACGGGTG
This sequence comes from Lophiomys imhausi, assembly GCA_907164525.1. Lineage (NCBI taxonomy): Eukaryota > Metazoa > Chordata > Mammalia > Rodentia > Muridae > Lophiomys > Lophiomys imhausi. The sequence goes on along the minus strand of CAJQZJ010029621.1, from coordinate 9,307 downwards.
CAGCGGGCCTGTGCTGAGCACCTGCTGAGGCTGGCCCTCCTCTAGGCTCTGGAAGTACACACTGAACCAAGCTGTGAAGCCATGCAGGGTACCAGCCTTTTGGATGTCAAATCGCAGCTCCCCACGCATGGTCTGCACCCAAACATAGGATAATACCTTGGCGCCACTGACCAAAGCCAATCCCAATCCCCCAACCCTAACTTCAACCCAGCAAGCCACTCTGGATCATGAGAATAGTCTCACATGGCCTGGGCTCCACTGACCACATCCATCCCAAACTCTTATTGCCCACACAGCAGCCACTGGACCTAACTAACCATGGGAAAGTTAGTTATTCATCACTGATAGTGGATTTAAACAGCTGAAAGAATCTGTTACTCAATTACTGGACCACAATAAATGAAATATAATTTGTATGTTTTTTTAGGATCCGAAGAACATCAAATATAATATAAAAATAACTGAAGGCAGTAGAGAGATTAAATATAAAGAATATAAAAACATGAAAGAGAAAACCAAAATAGGGCATAAGAAGGGAAAAAATAGCATCAAATGGAGTATAACAGTTGCTGTAATTCAGTCATGACTAAGACACGCCCCCCACACTGGCTGCACGTCTGCTATGGGGACATGGGGTCTCATGCAGCAATTTAATGTCAGAGCAGGTCGGCCTCTCACCTCTAGGTCAGAGATTTGCACAGTTCTCATGTCCAACTGTAATATGGTGCATGGCTCAGAGAGACAGTCTTCTGGCTTCAAGATATGATTAGACTTTGGCTTCGAAAAAAACTCCTTGATTGCTAAAGACCTAGGGGAAACGTTAAAGAAAAGACTCAAGGCACTAGCAAGGATTTAGCCACAAACAGACTGGCGGTAAAACAAGCACCGAAGGCCTAGCCTGGAGGATCATCCCTGCTAGCTCATCCGTCCACCGAGCCTGCGAGTCAGTGGACCCTCCCTTATCATGTCAAATATAGGGACCCGAGCACTTCCATATAGGAAGCCAGCCATGACAAGCCAGAGGATTCTCATGCAGTGTGGATACCTTGGCTTCTCAATCTATGTATCTTAAGATACTTTCTTTGGATCTCCTACAATGCAGAGAACTCAACAGATACTCTTGAATCTAGATATTCCCCATGTACACTGGTGGGACTAGAGTAGGTGCCCATGCCTCATTCTCAGGAGGAAAACAACAACAACACACTTCTGTGTTGTAGCAAGGAAGTTCAGCAAGAGACAAAGAGCAGGGCCCACAGTACAAACCTGAGTGCTGAGACCCACTCCAACTCTCCCTGTGCACATGACCCCCCACATCAGCCCTCCTCCCACCTTGTGCCCACTACCCCCACTACACCTGCATCGGCCCACTGTGGTATCAGAACAGCACCTGCAGTATTCTTAAATTATGCACAGCAGTAACTTCCTAAAATAGCAAACAAGCATATCTTTTTAATAAAAATGACAGTTTATGTACATATTAATGTACTTCTGACGATATTATGAGTATGTCCAAATATGGGGAAACAGACTAATATAAAGAAAAAAAAATGTAGCCAGGCTTGGTAGTGCATGCCTTCATTCTCAGAACTCAGGAGGCAGAGGCAGGTAGATCTCTTGAATTTGAGGCGAGCCTAGTCTATCGACTGAGCTCTAAGACAACCAGGTGTGGATATGGGGCTGCTTCAGTTTGTCCACAGCTGTTAACTATGATTGTCTCCTGCTCTAAGAGGGATGCTATTTTTGCCAGCTGCAGAGAGTTTAATTCTGGGGACTCTGGAGAGGGAATAAATGCCAGAGTCCAGAGAGGGCCTGTGGCAGCTGCTGCTCCCGTGCTGCTGGTCCCTGCTGCTGCATTTGCTATTGCTGGTTTGTTGGATTACTGGTTGGAGATACTCTGCCGATGGAGATTAGACTTTCCCCAGACACCTGACACCCCTGATCAGTAGGAAGTGGTCCAAAGAGGTCTAGGTCCCCTTTCCCCTCTAACCTTCTTTCTTGCCTGCCTAGTGTCGGGAGTTGGAAGGGATTGGGGTGGAGAAGAGTGGTAGATACAAGAACCCAATAAAATAGCTAAAAATCTACATCTACATACTGCTCCAGTGCCATGCTCCCCACCATGATGATAATGGACTAAGCCTCTGAAACTGTGAGCCAGCCCCCAGTTAACGCTTTCTTTTATAGCAGTTACTGCGGTCACAGAATCTCTTTACATCAACAGAAGTGGAACTAAGACAGACACAGTATGGACCACAGAATGGATAACTAACATCCACTAACAAGGCTTTGAAGCTCTTGATAGACAGTGCCTGACTCGCCCAAAACAGTGGAGAATATGCAGATGGCTGCCACTCAGCAAGACAGCTCACTGTTTTAACATGGCTCATCCGATAGGCAAAATGCCACTTAACAACACTGTAATTGTCTGTGGTAATTTTTTTTTCTCACCTATTCAAGTGCTTTGGCTATGGTCTCATCTTCTTTCTAAAAAATTCTAAATTACATTCTCCCTGGCACACAGACTATCAAACCTTATAAACTCCAACCCAGTGTCTATGCCCCCTGTTTCTGGTAATTTTTTCTCCAGCTAATAGAGACCCCCCCCACCCATGCACCCCCACACACAGGCTCCTACAGTGGATGCTGATGTTTTAACACAAACCTCTTAAGTCACACAGAATTAAGTTTTGGTTCCTGGTTTGAAGGAAGAAGGAAAGATGCTCCTCCAAAGGGCTAGTCAGTGGGGAATGTGAAGACTCGGCCTCGCCTCCCGGCTGAGATCCGCCTTATCATCCTAAGCATCTTGCTTGCTTCAGCCCTAGTCATCAGCCTTTCTTGTTGGGGCAGCACTGTTCAGTGTTACTATAGTTCCACCATGGCTTTGTGTTTTCTTTTTTTTTTCTGAGACAGGGTCAAGAATTTGCCTTGTAGACCAGGCTAGCATTGAATTCACAGAGATTAGAGATCTGCCTGCCTCTGCCTTCAGAGTGTTGGGATTAAAGGTACATGCCACCATGCCCAGCCCTCCACCATGGCTTTTAAAACTCCTTCCTAAGATAGGTAAGGGGAACCCACTTCTCTCTGGGGCCCTGGGTAGGTAAACACTGTTAAAATCTGTTAGTATAACTATTACTTCTGATTTGCCTCCTGCTCTAGCAGAGGCGTGGTTTTGCCAGCTGCAGATAGTTTCTGTGACTGTGTGACATTTGGAATTCTGGGAACTTTTCAGAGGGTTCATAAATGCTACGGCCTCAAAAGGCAGGGTTGGTAGTTGGGGGGGCTGGCTGCAGTTTATTAGTAGTTGTGCTCAAAGAAGAAACAAGAAGAAAGAAATTAGATTCAGAGATCTCCCCCCCCATCCCTTCTTTCTCTCCTATCTAGTGATAGGGGGTGAAACCGGGGAATAAAAGGCAGGAAAAAGAAGAACCCACAAAATAGCTAAGACGAGCCACAGTGACCTGTGTTAAAAAGAAAACTGATTCTTCTAACCCTGCAGTTCTCAACCTATGGGTCATGACCCCTTTGGGAGTCACATATGTGATCTCTGGCATGCCAGATATTTACAGTAAGATTCATAACAGTAGCAAAATTACAGTTATGAAATAGCAATGAAATAATTTCCAGGTTGGGGGTCACCACAACATGGGGAACTGTATTAAAGGGTCACAGCATTAGGGCGGCTGAGAACCACTATTCTGAGGAAACCTCAGTGACTTCAGTGATGGATGGTAGGAGGTTGAGCCATGATTAGTTCAAACACTCTCCCTCACGCTATTTACACTTGGGCCTCTCGGGCTCTCTTAGTGACTCTACTGTGCTGCCCTCTCTGGTACTCACGCAGCATTAAAAGGCTTCATTTGAGTGGCTTTCAACGACACAGGCTGAGCTGATGCTACGAACAAGCAACTGAGTTTGGCCTGAGCAGGCCGCAGGCCAAACTGTGTGGGAAGCAAGGCAGCCAATGGCTTAACGGCTAGAGACGGCAGTGGCTGCAGACACCGCGCCCACAAAGGCACTGGCAGGTGTCCCAACGCCTGAACATCCTCAAGAGGCCTCCCCGAAGGAGATACAGCAGGTAGGCCCACCAAGCAGTCCTGGCATCGGCCACGTTATGCAAAGGGTCAGTTGAGCTGAGGTAGTAGCTCAATGGCTGACAGAGCAGCCGGAAGAAAGAAAAGACAGGAAAGAGATGGGAAACGAGAGTGGAAAACTGAGAAAAAAGAAGACTGTAAGGATCCACGGAAGAGAAACTCCAGGCCCTCATCACCAGAATTCCAGCCACTGGTCAAGTCTTCAAAGCCTAGGATCTCCTGTAGCAGTGGCTGCTGCCAAGGGCTAAGGGTCCCCATATAGGAGGCCCCCATGAAGAGTATAAAATAAGAGGGTACCACTTTCTGCTGCCTCCATCTACCTCCTGCCACCATTCAGGGCTGTCAAACCGAGGAAAGGAAAGCTGCCAGAGGTCAGCATGTGAAGAGCCTTCCCTTGCCTATCCACCATGAGTCTTGCCTGGGCATAGCAAAAGAACTATCAACCTGGTGGCTAGTAACAAACATCTCACCAGGTTTTTCCAGACGAACTGGAGAACCACAATACACAGACCCTCCCCTCTCTATTCCCTTTGGGTTCTCGAATGAGGGAACAATGATTCCATATATTAATTAGGGAAGACATGATGCTTTTACATTGTTTTTCTATTATTTTGACTTTTTAATTAATAATAATAATAATAATAATAATAATGAAATGCCTATAGCACCATGCTTTATCACCAGTACTCTACCCTCTAAAAGTATCAGCAGGGGCCCAAGCTGATGTGGCCCTAACTGAAGAAATAGATAGTTTCTTGTACTTGGTAAAGGGGCTGACCTTTCCCTGACCTCCACCTTGCTCTCAAGGGGAAGGAACAGCTTGCCACACCCTTCCAGCAGAGGCAGCTATAAAAGACCAAAGGCATCATTAGGAAATCACTTGGATCAGAATCCAAAGCTCAAGTGCTCTGTGTCCACCAGACCAGGAAATCAACTATTGTGAGGCACTTCTGTGAACAGCACAGGTACATCTGCTAATGCTCATTACAAATTCAGAGCAATCGCTGGGAATTAACATGTCTCAACGTCCCTCACACTGTTAAAGACTTCACCGTTACAGACGAACTTCCTCCTGCTGTAACTAGAAACTGAAGATGGCAAGACATGTCAACCCCATCTTTAAAGAAGCCTGTGGTTATGGGGTACTGTTACTTTTCTGTTACTGTGAGAAAACACCATGGCCAGACGTGACTTAGGGAGGGAAGGAGTCTATCTGCCCCTATGGCTCCTGAGGAGAAAGAGGCTGCCACGGTGGGGAGGTACGCAGCATTGCTGGCAGGCAGAGCAAGGAAGCGGGAGCCCACACTTCCAAATGTAAGCCTGAAGCACAAAGAGAACCAAGGCCATATAATCTTTCAGCCCGCCCCCAGTGACATACTTCCTCTGACAAGGCCACACTTAAGCCTCCCCAGCTCCAGTGCTGCCAACTGGAGACCAAGAGTTCAAATACCAAAGCCTATGAGGGGCATTTCTCATTCAAACAGCCACATTCTGTGACCTGGCTCCCATAGACTCATTGCCATATTATATTACATTATATCATATCACATCACATCATATACCATACCATACCATATCATATCATATCATATCCACGTTTACTCCAACTTTAAAAGTCCTGGTGGTCTTTCAGAATACCAACACTATGTAAGGCCCAAAGTTCCTTCTGAGCCTCAATGTATTCTCTCAACTGAAAACCCCTGTAAAATCAAAAAGCAAATATGTACTCCTAAAATAATGGCAAAGAATATACATTACCATTCCAAATGAGAGGAATGGAGGCATGCATGGTGAGGAAATATTGGACCAAAGCAAGACCAGAACTCAGCAAGAAAAACGCCAAATCCTCCAGCTCCGTGTCCAGTGTCTGAGACTTTAATTTCAAAGGGATTAGATGGCCCCATCCCTCCAGTTTTGTTGCCTGCAACATATATCTCTCTCAGGCTGGTTCCACTTCCCTAAATGTAGCTCTCCTTGGTAGATACCTCATCATTCTGGCATCTTGGGGTCTCCACTGCAACCCAGGATTTATGTCCTCAGCCTCACACAACGGCCTCTCAAAGCCTTCCTGCGGGGACTCCCCTGCCATACACTATCTGGCCTCAGTGGCTTTCTGAAACTACAGAGAAAGAACTCTTGCATCCTTCATGCCTGTCAATCCAGCATCTCATGGACAATGTCTTAGTTACTGTTCTAAGCTGTGAAGAAACACCACAACAAAGGCACCGTATAAAAGGAATCATTTAACTGGGGGCTGGCTTACAGTTCCAGGGGGTTGGTCCACTATCACCATGTCAGGGAGCATGGCAGCAGGCAGGGGAGCAGCAGCTAAGAGCTTACATCCTGGCCAGCAGTCAGCAGGCAAAGTGACTGAGACGGCCTGGTGTGGGCTTCTGAAACTTCAAAGCTCACCCCAGTGACACAAGGCCATAGGTACTCCAACAAGGCCACACCTCCTAATACTTTACAGACAGTTCCACTAACTAGGTAGGGACCAATCATTCAACTATATAAGCCCATTCTCACTTAAACCACAAGAGATGACAATGTCAAGTTTAGCTGCCAGCCCCCGTGAATCACATTAGCAGCATTTTTTTTGTTTTGTTTTGTATTCAGTTGTTGCTTTGCATGGGCAGAAGACCCCTCAGGCTCTCCTTCGCAAGTTGGAAGCTAGGCTGTTGTCCCAAGTGCACCCTTCCCTTTGTCCCAGGGTGGAGCAGGCCTCTTCACAGCCCCTCTTCCAGCACTGCCTGGGCTCTAACATTAAGATTCCTAGTGTTCTTTTTTCTCTAAACTGTGCACTTTTGCATCATAGATCCCCATAACCACTATCATTAACAACAATGCCACAGACTCAATGTTATGCTCTTGAAATTTCTTCCACCAAGGAAATTAGTCCATTGCTTTTTATTTTAGTTTCAGGAAAGTTCTTAGGACAAAGGCAGAAGGCAGTCAGCTTCTTTGACAAACCATCACAAGAATGACCTCTATTCCAGTCACTGTTAAGGTCCTTGCTTCCCTCTGAAACCTCTTGGGCTAGACTTTTAGAGTTTGCTTTGCTCCCATGTTACAGCACCACTGTCTCCCAGGCTCCAGCGAGAATGGCCCTTTGAGCTCTGCTTACAGCATCCAATTGCTTTTCTGGTCGAAAGTTCCAAGTCTTTCACATTCCCAAATACACAAGCACGGTCAGGCTCCTCACAGAACAGCCCTCTGCCCAGCATCGACTTCCGTGTGACTTATTTTTCTGTTGCTGTGTTAAAACACCACGACCGGAAGTGACTTATGGAAGCGAGTTTATGTGGGCTTACAGTTCCAGAGGAATAAGAAACCATCATGGTGGGAAGGCATGGCAGCAAGGAGCCGGAACAGCAGCAGGAGCGAAATGCTGAGAGCTCACACCTTCTAGTGTAAGTGCGAAGCAGAGAAAGTGAGCCAGAAGGGGGGTGAGGCTGTTAGCTGTGAGAGCCCACTCCCAGTGACACACTTCCTCCAGCAATGTTGTTGTAGTTCCTAAACCTCCCCAAACTGAGCACCAAGTGTTCAAATACCAGAGCCTATGGAAGACATTTCTCATTCAATACCCCACAGGCATTAGCAGGTTTGTCTCAGGGACCATTATGGAGTCTCATTCTCAGTGGGGACTCTGTCCTCACTTCAGGGTGCACTCTCTAGCCAAGCCTCGCCTCAGGAGTTCTTGATTCCTGTTTCAGGACAGCCTTGTTCTTCGAGGGGCTCTTCCCACTCCCACCCACCAAGGTGTCAAGGTCTGCTCTAGAGCAGAGCCTCCTTCTTGGGGCCCGTGTTCTCTCCGAAGAGAGAGAACATATTTCCCCTCAATGGGAAGGAGCTGCTTGCTGCATTAGGTTCTGTTACAGTGAAAACAAGTCAAAATGGCAAAGTCCAGAACACTGACAGAGTATGAAAGAGCTTGCAGCTGAGTGTGAGATAGCCAAGCTCTGACCAGGAAGAGGAAGAAACACGGCAAGACAAAGCCATTCCCGGCAGGCTCTGCCTAGCACATGCAATGGCACTATTGCCCTTTCTTCTAGTAAACTTCTCAACTTTATGGGTTACACCTTTTCACATATTCTTTTCTGGGAAGTTGAGGTACAAAGTCTCACTATGTAGGCCTTGGCTAGCCTGGAACTTGCAATGTAGGGGAGGCTGGCCTCAAACTCATAGAGATCCACCTGCCTCTGCCTGCTGAGTACTGAGACTAAAGGCATTCAGTACCATATTTGGGCTCTTTTCACATATTCTTGTATCTAATGCAACTAATTATAACAGATGAAACTGTAGATAAAGATGGTTCCTAAGAAACTCTACATCTATTCTAGGAAAGGGACCAGCTCAGTTCACCCCAAGGGTGGACAATCTAGATACTAGAGGGACCCTTTACTCTCGCTACTTGGCTCAGTCTGCCCTCTACCCAGGAGGGGGTACTTAGCTTCCCTCTTTTCCTTGTACATAGGCTAAAATAAACCTTGAGTATGTGCTTGCTCCATCTGTGTCCTGATGAGAATTCTCCTCCACGAATGCAAGAACTGAGACTGCTGCCATAGTTGAGAGTGGAGGGAAGGCAGGAGGAGGCCTATCTCCCCACCTACACGCCCATCTCAGGGGTCAGGAGGGGTGGGTAGAGGAAGGCAGAGGAGACAGAAACAAGCAAATCTCAGCAATGCTTCTGAGTTCATTCTGGGTCGCTGGAGGATGCATAAGGCGTAACGTTCATAAAGGAGGAAAAACTGTGCCTTCCACAGAGTAAAGACTGACAAGATTTCCTCTGAGAAGCAGAGGTGGCAGCGGTGTGGGACACATCAAGACCTCCATCAGCTGCCTGCCCACCTGGCTGCTGTCCTCTTGCCGGGAGCCTGACTACACAATGGTCAACCCTGCAAGCGATCACGCACACCTACTTGAGTGCACTGAGGTTGAACTCGTAGGTGTTGTCCCAGAAGAGCACCTTGCTGTGGTAGTCTTTCTCGGCACTGCAGGGGACCAAGTGCAGCGCAGCAGTGGTTGGCCAGATGACACCGTCTTCCTTCAACCATGCATCCCGGGCATACAGGATGGACTCGATCATGAACTCAAACTGCATGGATGGGAAGCAAAGACGCAGGAGTGTCACCTAGATGTCACGCACCGCAGCCAGAATGCTACAGCCATGTTAGAGTCTTTACCTCAAAACTATCCCAGCCAGGTCAGGGAACCAC
>CAJQZJ010029620.1:36230-48478 GCA_907164525.1 Lophiomys imhausi | reverse complement strand
GGCTCCATGCACTGTCCTTAAATAGGAGGAACTCTGTTTCAGCTTAATTTGGGCTCTGCCCACTTAGCAGCTGAAAACAATGTCAGGCCAGATACTTTGTTTCTTCAAGTCTATTGAGTCTTTCCTGTTTTCCTGACTTCAAACTTGTTTTTCAGTCTATTGAGTCTTTCCTGTTTTTCCTGACTTCAACGTTGTTTTTCAGTCTATTAAGTCTTTCCTGTTTTTGCTGACTTCATGCTGATAATGCTCTTCAGGCCCCGAATTAAGAGACAGTATCAGAAACTCCTATATATTTTCTAAATCTAATTTATCTAACCCCTACATATCCGCCTTCTAGTAAAATAAAATATAATCTACATATACAATGTAAATAAATTGTCTATGTACAATACACAAACTAACTTTAAATTTTTATCAATATACATTAAAGCAAGTGTTAAATTAACCTTAAACTTCTCACAATACATAGTTGTATTTACATCTTTTGACAAAAGACATTAAAGCAAACAAAACATTTTAAATTCTTATCAATAAACTTACTTTCTATTACATACAAAACATTTTTAAACTTGCATCAATAAACAGAATCTTAAATTTCTACAAATATAACAAAATAATCTTAAGCTTTTAATAATAAAAGAGACATGCCGGGCGGTGGTGGCGCACGCCTTTAATCCCAGCACTTGGGAGGCAGAGGCAGGCGGATCTTTGTGAGTTCGAGGCCAGCCTGGTCTACAAAGCGAGTCCAGGACAGCCAGAGATATTCAGAGAAACCCTGTCTCGAAAAACCAAAAAAAAAAAAATAATAATAAAAGAGACAGAAAATAGAATGAGGGAAAAAAGAAAATCCTCAAATCCAATTCACAACACATAACATATATCCATTCAAAAAACTTCCAACCCATCTTTGGGGAATGGAGTGTAAATATTTTTGGGTATCCTTCAAAAATTGAAATGTTGGCCAATTCTCAGGAAAGTTACCTATAGCTTTTATTGTGCAGTCTCTGTAAGATCGATCATTTTTTGGACTAGCGCTTTTAAAAATGATTTGCATGCAAAGTTTTTAAGAAAACAGTGATTGAAGCAGTATGTTAGATTGAATCTTCTGGCCCATTTGTCTTGTTGTTATTGTCATTCAGTCCTTGGCTCTGAAAATAAATTTTTGCTCTAAATTTGAGCAAATGGAAGGCATAGAACCACTTTGTAAGTCCATTTTAAGGCATAAACTCTGCCCATCCTGGATAAAAGATTGGAATATCATGAACACCATAAAGTTAATAAAATATTCTTACCATGCAAAGACATTCATTTTTCAGCTAATGGGAGATTCTCCCTGGTCAGATCTAATCTTTATAAGTTTTGTTGGTAACCACATTTTTTCATTCCCTGTAGACACATAAGCATAACCACGTCCCCATCTTAAAACCATTGCAGGTTTCCACTCTAAAGTTAACATATCCTTATAATATATTGGTTGATTTAATTCCTCAGTTTTTTGTATAACCCAATGTCTCTCAGCTGCAGTGGTACCCTTTTCACCAACATTTAGGAAATTCAATGTTAGCAATGCATTGTGTAATCTATCCCTGGGATTCTTTAATTCCCCCTTTTGTTTAAAAAGCATCTCTTTTAAGGTACGATTAGCTCTTTCTACAATTGCTTGTCCTGTAGGATTGTGTGGTATACCAGTAACATGTTTTATATTATAATATGCAAAGAATTGCTTCATCTTATTAGATACATATGCAGGAGCATTATCAGTCTTAATTTGTGCAGGTACACCCATAGTAACGCTTCTTAAAGATATTGTACCTAGTAATGCTTAAAAATGAAATGTGAAGTTTTGGCCTTTTGCTACCAACTGTCATAAACTGTTTAGGATAATTAAGAAATGCAAACTAATAGCCATGAAAGCATGTCATTTTGTTAGTTATTATGACAGTCTATCACAGTTATTTTCTAAGCTAATCAGAAATCAAGTTGCTAAGAGACAAGCAACAGTTGCTTATCTAAATATAAGAGATAGATAGTGGGTCTTCAAAAACCTCAAGAGATCTGCAGAATATGGCATTCAAAGATGTTTTCTTAACTTAAGATTTTTTGATATCGAGACATGTCAGCTCCTGACAGCACCTCTTATTCTACTCCAAGTAGAAGATGAGCATCAAAGAATCTCCAGTGTGTGATGGTTGAATTAGTGGCAAGCCCATCTCTTGGCAAGAAAAACCCCTTGCTTCAACTGTAGACAGACTTCTGTCCAAAAAGGAAAAAACTTGGAAGCAGGTAAGTTGACAGCCTAGCTCTGCCAAGACAGGGTAGGCAAGTCCTTCATAATTCCTGCTATACAATCAATGTCTGTCAGAGAAACGAGGCCAAAAGGCTGAAAATTGATGCTGTAATGTATGGAGAGAAAATGGGAATTGTCCAGGAGCCACTGGTTTGTCGTTTCTTAATTTTTGAAGCTGTGGGCCCTGTACTTCCTATGTAATCAGATATATTTATCCCTCTCAGGTCTCTGAGGTGGTTGAAGAATAGATAGCTAGAGTCTCATAGTTAAATTTTGAGTTGTTTAGGAATCAAGAGGGTGTTCTGGATCTAAGAAGATGTTTTTAAAATTGTGATGCAAGTTAGTATGAAAGCTGAGTTAGATATAGAACTTTAAACTCATGGAGATGGTTAGATAGTAGAATGTTAAAGTCAGGTGCCAAATACATATGGACTGGGAATTGGGAATGTATGCTAAGCCGTATAACTCTCATAAGTGTGGTCTATTTATTTCTGTTGTTTTGTATTGTATTTATTGTTATAAGAGAAAGAACCATTTTTTGGACTGAAAGGAGGAGCTGTAGGGGGAAAAAGATACACCTTAAACTAAAAAAAAAAAGGGTAGAGGATGGGGGGTTGAGGAGGAAGAGGGTGGAAGTGTGGGACTGGAGGGAGAGTAGGGAGGGGATTGTGATTGAGATGTAACTTGAAGAAATAAAAAAATAAATTTAAAAATGGCATATTGTAATAGATGTAGGGGCCAGGAAATGTATTTATGTTATATATCTGAGTCTAACTCCCTTAAGTAGGACTTACTTTATGGAAATCATTTCCTAACACACAAAATGAATTGGTGCATAGTAACAGAAATTTTTTATTTAAAACTTATATTTGTTAATACTTATCAAATATCTATAAAACACCTATATTCTATAACCTTATACCTAATACCCAAAACCTAAAACTTATAAACACTTAATATCTCAGAACACCTAACCAGTACTATTTTAACTTTCTTAAAAATATATTAATATTCTTAGCACAGGTCTGTGTAGGATAACGTGATTTTGATAGTCTGGGTAGGACAGTCACTGTAAACACTCCTGTAAAAGCTTACTGTACTTCGGGCCTAACTGCCAGTTCATGCGCCCAGTTTATTTCAACCACTGAATTTGGCTGGTTTATGAGAACAGTCTATTTTAACCGATAAACTTGATTTTGGCTTCCTCCATCAGCTGAGACTCATTTCTACAGTTTCCTCAGTCCACCTATGTTTCCTGGCCTGGTTTCTCACCACAGCCTCTTTTCTGCCATCCTTCATTGCCACAAAAAGGTCTCTCTCTGGCTGACTTGTGGCAACAATTTTCTAACTTAGACTCTGCCTTTCAGTGTATGACCATTGCAGTCTCAATACTGATGAATGGCATACCTACCTTGCTGTACACTTCTCCAGCAGTTGTTGACTTCTCAGTCTGTGAGGGAGGGCAAGAGGAAAAAGCAGAAGAGAGCGCCACATGGAGCTCTTTGGTTTACATATGGCATCACAATCCTTGGCCATCTTGAAAGCCCACAAGTTTTCTTGAAATGTCCAATGGTCCTGTGGCTTCTCAGGGCAACTGATGTCATCAGCAGCTTGTGTGGTTTCTTAGCCACACCTTCAGCAGGGCATTTCATGTTTCTCACAGAGCTATGGCCTCAACTGGGCTTTGTCCATTTCAGCAAGTTAAAGGGACATTAAGCCCCTCTTTATGTGCTGCCAGATGCTAAGCTGAACTGCATACCAATTCACTAAAGAGTCCTAACTTCTACCACAGGGTGTCTATCTTCATGGAGTCTCTACCTTAGTTCAAACCCCAGCTGGGTACAAGTTCTACAAAATGGGAACAGTAAAAGGACCTAAATGAGATTATTCTGGGGATTAGATGAGTGTAAAACACACACCCAGAATAAGGCCTGCATGTTGGTAGTACAGGTATTGCTTTTTCAAGCTGGAATCTGGAAGTAAACATTAAAATTTTGCTATTACTTTGCTATTATTAAATGCATGGATTGTATACCATGGGGACTAAAAGTAACAGGATATGGCAGGGAACTAAGCTTAAAGTTAGATTGTGGTAGAAGTTAGGCCTCTTTAGTGAATTAGTATGTAGTTCTATTAGGATTGAACTCACTTGACCAAACTTTAGTTAGGCTTCAGAAGCCTGGGAATTTTGAATAGGCCCTGAGCTGCAGATAAACTTGCCCTAGAATCAATCACGCACCACCTCCCAGGGCTTGGAAGAACTAACTGTTACCAGGAGGCCAAGTTCCTGCTTGGGTATGGCTGGTTCCCAAGCAACAGAAACCCCAGGTTGCCAACAGTCATGAGTTTGGAAATCCCCTCCTTGTTTCCTAGGTCACCTATGCTAGTCAATCAAAGTACTGTTGCTAGATGATGCTTGATTCTGCCTTGCTGAAACGTATTTATCATGAACTGAAATTCTGTTCGGTCTCCCCTCCTTTTCCTTGCATGGAGAAGCTTTGAGGGTGACTTCAACATGCTGATTAATAAAATCCTCTTGTGTTTTGCAACATTCTCGAGTTCCTGGTGATTCCTTCTTTGCCCCACATTTGGGTTCAGGAATCCGTTCCTTGGCCCTTACAGTTCTTCTTAGAATCTGGCAGTACATAAGGAGGAGCTTGGTTGTCCCTTTAACTTGCTGAAATGGACAAAGACTAGTTGAGGCCATAGCTCTGTGAGAAACATGAAATGCCTTGTTGAAGGGACATGGCTAAGAAACTGCACAAGCTGCCAATGACATCAGTTGCCCCGAGAAGCCACAGGACCACTGGACATGGCAAGAAAACTTGTAGGCCCTTGCGACAGCCAATGATCATGAGATGATGCCATATGTAACCCAAAGAGTTCCTCGTGGTGCTCTCTTCTCTCTTCCTCTCTTGCCCTCACAGACTGAGAAATCAACACATTCTGGAGAAGTATACAGCAAGGTCTGCGTTTCATCAGTATTGAGACCAAAATGGTCATAAACTGAGAGGCAGACTGAGAGTCCAAGATAGAGACTTTTTGCTGCCAAGTCCTCCAGAAAGACCTTTTGTAGCAAATAAGGCTAGCAGAAAAGGTGGGCGGAGTTCAGAAGCCTCTTGGAGAAGCTTTAGGTCATGAAGCATACACGAGCTAAGGAGACTATAGAAGCAAGTCTCATTGATGGAGGAAGCTGACCTCAGTTTAGTGGTTAAAACAGACTGACTTTATAAGCTGCTCACTATCTAGTGGATGAAGTAAACTGGCCAAGTTAGGCTGAAGTGATTCTAAGCTTGAAAGGGACTGACTGCTGGGATGGCAGTACCCAGATTGATAAAACCAAGTTATCTTGCACAGAGTTACCCTAAGAATATAAATATCCTTTTAAGAAAGTTAAAATAGTATTGGTTAGGTGTTCTTAGATATTACGTGTGTATAGGGATTAGGTTTTAGGTATTAGGTATAAGGTTATAGGATATAGGTGTTTAATAGATATTTGTTAAGTACTAATAAATATAAGTGTTATAAAAATTCTGTTAGATGACATGTCTTCCAATATCTGTACATTAAAGTTATTTTTAAAATGGTATTACTAAAAAAAAATTATTGAAGTATCTGCCTTTGTCACATTGTGCGTGTGTGTGTGTTTCTCCAAAGAAGTCACACTTGTATGGAAGATCCTGTGAACTGACTGGCTGACTAAACTTTGTAATTGTGGTACAGGAGAATGCTACAAACAAGAGCAAATATTTGCTCCTCCCACATAGACACCATAGTAACCATTTGCCACTAATTCCTGAATCATCTGACCTAATATCTTTGTGTCTACCTACCTGACCAGTAGCTTCCATCAACTTTTTTTTAATCCCCCACCCACATACACTTTTCCACTCGTGACACTAAAGATTGAACTCAGATTCTCAAGCGTGATAAGCAAATACCCTACTACTAGATCCCTTTGAAACTGTTATAACATCTGAAGCCTATGAAACAGATCCATATGCTCGCTCACACCCGCCCACCAATCCAATGTCCTATAAATGTATAACCTTTCCTTCCGTGCCTATACAAATTCCTGTAATATTTCCTATAACAATAGATGGAATATTCGGAACCCACGTTCTGGAACCATGTTTGAATTCACATCTACTCATGTTTGTCTCCAGATGAACTCTTCCTGACTTTGGAGGAGAGGCTGTGTTATAAATACAGTACTTAGAACATTTTCAGTCATGAATTGAAACAGTTAAAAGAAACCTCAAAATGCAACGTTGTAGCAAGCACAACTCTGCAGTTTTGGAATGCGGAAATACTTTCAAAGATGAAAAGGTCGGCTGGTCCACCTTGTGCAAGTTCAAGTTGAGAAAACTACATTCTGGGGAGGAAAAAAAGGCCACGTGCCGGTTAAAATGAATGACTAGATTTTGATGCTTAAAACTATACGCGTGTCATAAAACGAACCCAGAAAATTTACTCTAGATTCATAAGACGACTAATTTCTTCTTCTAGCTTCCCATGCTGTTACGGTTCAAAAGACTTGTGGAGATTCCCGCACGTCCCCTCCCCCAATACATTTACTAGCCCATTGTGAGATGAAAATTGGACCATCCAGTCCACTCCGTGCCTTTGCTGATGCCTTCTTGATAGGGAACAGCTGTACTCTTGATAAGGGCACTGCAAAAGGAAACTCTGGGCTTGCCCCAAGAGCTTCTTGGGGGTCACAAGGCTGGATTTCGGTAAAGCTCCTCTTGCCGGTCCTGAACGGAGGTCTAGTTTCCTCCCGCAATTCTCTCTGACGGACCTGCACCGGCTCGGAGCCAGGAGGCGACAAGGCAGGACACATAGAGGACGTGGGAAGGACCTTGGCGGGAGGGCGGCAGCAACACAGCAAAGGGCAGCGACGCCAGTGGGCACCCCGCGTGCTCGCGGGGTCCGTGAGTTTGTGGGGGAGGCGTGGCTTCCGCCGGAGCGGCCCCACCCCCAGCGCCGGGCGGTCACGTGACGGTCGCGCGCGTCCCCGTCCGCTGCGGGCTCAGAAGCGGAGGAGGCAAGGCTGCGAGGTGGCTGCGGTGGCGGCGGAGAGGTGGGCGCCGGGCGGGGACCGGTCGGGAGCGCGGGTGTCCGTGGGCTGCGGGCCTCGGCGGGCGGCGCTGCGGCTCCGTGGGCTGCGGGGCGGCGCTGGGAGTCCGCGGCAGGCGGCGGAGGGTCGGGGGCCGGTAGTACAGGGACGTCCTTGGCTAGCGCGGCCCGGACGGGCGCGCGGAGGGAGGCCGAGCTGGCGCAGCCCGGACGGACCGTGACGGGCGCGGCCCCGGCCATTACTGCGCAGGCCGGGCTGCGGGCAGCGACACCGGGCTCGGCCGGGCCTCGGTCGGCCACGGGTTGCCTTGTGTCTTGCGCTTGCCCTGCTGCTGCTGGTGCTGCTGCGATTGCTGCTGCTGAGCCTCCGGGTCTTGCCCGGCGCCTGGAATCGTCCCCTCCTCCTTGCGCTGGCGGAAGCCGCTGAGTGTTCTTGTTTTGATGGCTACCAAAACCCGAAACCACCCGGAGGTGTCGGAATACGCGTTGGGCCTCCCAACCCGGGTGCATCTTGAGAGCCCCGGCTGTCGCTTTGTTCTGGTTGCTGGGTGCGGAGTTCTTTCCCTTACCCTCCACCCCATCGGAGAGCGCACGGGATCCCCATTGTTGTCGCTGCCTGATTTTCCTGGATGTGTTTAGAGAAAGGGCTGTGTGACATTGTTGTTTTGAGGAGGTGGAAATGGAACCGTCCTCTAATTATTAGGTAAGGTATTCCGAACTGTAAGTTAGCACACGCATTCTGACAACTGCATTTTGTCTTTTCTCTGGGTACTAACTACTCTTTAAGCACTTCTCAAGTTTTCAACATTTTCTCTTCTTTTTACAACACGGAAATACTAGAGAACATAGGGAAGAAAACCAAGAGGAGATAGAAAAGGCTTTGTTCTTTGATTGACATTTCAGGTGCAAGGGTGTTTTCATCCCCTTGTGTGTGTGTGTGTGTGTGTGTGTGTGTGTGTGTGTGTTGTTTTGCAAACGGGATATGCACAGGAACTTGGGCAGCGGAAGCCTTATATTATCTTCGCCTTTGAATACGTAGAAGATTTCAGTATATGATCTGTATTAGACTTTTAAAGGACATGACATATTCAGAACAAATAAAATGACCCATACAGTCTAGCAGTTAATAGCTTGTAGAGCCTCTGGGTGCTATAAGAACACAAGAAAATAGGTCAAGCAAATCTCATTTTAAAGAGAAAACTCAAGAGTGACTGCCACACTAAAGATAGAGTTTCGGATGTGTTTGCTTGGGTCTTGGATATCGTAGAGTCGAACACGGGTTTATTTATGTCTCAAATGTATAATGTGGGCAGAAAGAAAACGCTGGACCTTAAACATTTAAGATTTCTGTTTTATGCTGGTTAAGAACTGAGTAGAGTTGTAATCATGGGGAAACATCTCAAATAAGTGGTCATTAGATAAGAGGAATGCAAAAATAAGGGTTATTATTATTATTTAGTAGACATGTCAAGTGGCAAAATGTCATTTTTGAACTGTCCGGGTTTTTTGTTTGTTTGTTTGTTTGTTTGTTTGTTTTTAAGGATCCAAGATGATTTCTTGACTTGGAAGAAGAAAGTAATAGGAAGAGCTTTTTCATATTTGTTGAAGACACATTTCCTGTTAGCCTATTAATTTGAAAGATTTAACACATTTTTCTGGCGGCATTAGAGATGGAAGATACTGACTCTTTTCTACCTTCTTGCCTCCCTGTGTTCTTGTTAAGAAAGTGAATTTGTGAAACTGCTGACTGGATCAGAAACACTTTTTGAGCATAGACACCATGTTTGTATTAGTCTACAGCCTCCTTTGCTTATGAGTATACTCCCATTTACATTTCTAGTTAGTTCATACAAAACCTGTTATTAAGGGCCTGACAATTAAATTGTTTAAAATTGCAAAATTACAGAGGCAAGGATAAACTAACAAAAACTTTGGGATGACTTGACCAAGGTTACACGTTTAATTAATAAGGGGACTTTCTCATTTACAGAATGGTTGCTGGCCACGAAGCATCTGCGTTTGATGAGATTAAATATATCTAATGACACATATATCAGTTAACATTTATTATTGAAATAAATGCAAAGCCTACTTTGCAGAGAAGAAATTTAAAGACTTACACTGAAATATGAATCTGTGAGATATAAAAATAGAGTCATAGGATGCCTGCTTGGTAAGGGCAGCGGTACACAAGACAAAAAGATCCCTGTAAAGTGTGGTACCCCATTTAATTGAAGTGAGTTTTGACAACACTTTTTTACCGAGCTTGACTTAGGCTCTTTTTGAAAGCCGATTTGATGATGAACTACAAAACGTGATACATTGTAACAGTTACATACCTGTGAATTTGGGAATCTTAAGACATTTTAAGATGTGTCTGTTGAGTCCCACCTGACTTCTACTCTCTTTTCTTGTGCTTATAATAGATACATATGTAAATAATCATATACATAATGAGGTTTGATGTAGTCCCCCTATCATTGACACCTTTTCTATACAATGTGTTCTGGTTTTTGTATTTTGAATAAAGAGTAAACTTCATTTCATTTAACCTTTAAATAGGAAAAAACAGAAAATCTTCAAGTGTATATAATTTGATATTTATATTTTTATTTATATTGTTATATGCACATCTTTTTCTTTAGTACTCCCTTTCTTAAAAAAAAGAGCCAATATTTTATCGAACTCTATTATCTAGGGACAATGAACTTTAAAAAAGTTTGACTGTCTTAAAAGATGGAATCGCTATTAATCCTAAATCATTACATTAGGAAATAACAGTGTATTCAAGTAATTATAGTTTGAATTTCTTTAGTGACTACAATTTTTAAGTAATACAATCTGATTTTATTTTTCAGTTTGCTTTTTAATTTAGCTGGATTAATGGATAAAGTTCTAAATTCATTGCTAATCTATAAAACTATATAAATTTAGTCTGTCACCTTTTCTCCTCAATTGCTAAGGGGCAAAGAACCTTGTTTCTTTTCTGTTATCATGTTACTTTCTTAATTTGTATTGAGTTTGGTGTATAATTTAAAAATCATTGTGTGAGGAATTACATATATTTGAATTATATATATTTGCTAAATTATTTCTAGCACTAGGTTGAAATCACCTGTCCTTTAAAAAATCCTCTTTTGATTAAAATAAAAATGCCTTTCTGACTTAAATTGTTTGAAATAATGTGAAAATTATTTTCTGGTGTCTTCATCTGACTCTTCTGAGTGTTACATGACATGTACCCTGTTTTTTGACTTTTGACATTGTAGTTAATGGATCAGTTTGGCAGCCTCACCTAAACCTGTCAACTATGATCACAACAGAATGTATCCAGGTTTTTTTGTTTGTTTAAAATCTATGTTCAGCAGAGTAAGCTATCATATGGAGTTTGGTTTTTCTGTTCAGTGATTATTTTGACAGTTTGTCAGGTTCATTAATTAAAGAAGCCGTGGTAATACTGGTAATAATTAAGACACCTTAGATCAGCTTTGGTGGGGATGGGAAAGACTCGCAGAGCGCATGGTACTTAGCAGCTCTGTGTTGTGCTGAACATAAAGTATGTATAGATTTCAGAGTACACACACAATGTAAAGTATCCCATTAGTGATCTTATATTGAATACATATTGAAATGGTGATACTCTAGGTACATCAGGTTATACAAAGCACATTTTAAGAATTAACCTGTTTCTTATTAGCCTTAAAGTAATTAGTTGAATATTTAAAATTAGATTCTGGCTTGTTACACACTTTGTGTAACAAGCCAGAATCTAATTTTAAACATTATGTTAAATGTTTACTGTTAGCTTTTCCTATATTATGTTAGTTTCCTCTGTTAGTTTTCCTATGTTATGTTAGTATGTAAAATGTTAGCTTTTCCTAAAAGAAATTTTTTATTTCTTTGTGATGTTTTCCTTCCTTCCCTCCTTTCCCTTCGTCCCTCCATCCCTCCTTCCCTCCCCCCCTCCCTCCCTCCTTCATGCTTTTCTGTGTGTGTGTGTGTGTGTGTGTGTGTGTGTGTGTGTGTGTGTGTGTGTGTGTGTTGAGATTAAGTCTCATTATGTAGCTTAAACTGGTCTGGAACTCCTGGCATTCTTCCTGCTTTTGCCTCTCCAGTGTTAGGACAGCCATATTTTTTTTTTTTTTTAAAGATGTACTATACTTGAATTACATTACAAAGTATCAATAGCTTCCTGACTTTCAGTAAGCCATATGCCTTTTGAGTGTGATTTGCTTTTTGGTAAATTGTATAGACCCAATTCTAAGGCTGTTTTGTGGATGACAAAACTAATTACCAGGGTATCCCTGACTTCAGTGGCATGTAAGTAGCCAGATCTGACTCTAGTCTGGGATTCAGATAGATATTACCAAGGAACCGTCTGGTGGTGCCAATGTTGGTCCTCTGTGACCTAGATTTCTGTCTAGGCATTTTAGTTCATTTTCCTTCCCCTAAACTTTACTGTCCATTTTGTCTTAACTTTGAAAAATCTGTGAGATATAAAAATTGGAAAAGTCACCATAACCTGCAAGGTTTCAGAAAGTATATATACTATGCACTCAGAGATACTATGGAATCCTGTTTACTATTGGTGGGATGCTTTGACAGAGTTTGTGTATGAGAGCCATGGATTTGGAAAATGAATGCCTAATTGGAAGTAAAACAATGCTAAAAATGCACTGAAGAAATAATGGTAGTATTTGAGTTTATCTAATTGTAAAATATCTTTGGAGAAAGAAACAAGATCAGTAACTTAAAAATTGGTGAAAAGAATTTCTAAGAGTCCTATCTTTTATTCTTTAGGACAAAATAAGTATGAAAAAAAGTGTAAAAGAAATATCAGCTTCTGTCTATGAACTTCGTAGGACATCTAAATAGCTGAGCA
>CAJQZJ010029620.1:15369-25526 GCA_907164525.1 Lophiomys imhausi | reverse complement strand
CACACACACACACACACACACACACACACACACACACACACACACAGAGCAAATATTCAGTAGGGGCTTTTGTATACACGTACACACACATAGCAAATTTTCAGCAGGGACTTTTGTATACACACGTGCACACAATGCACACATAAATACACAAACGCACGCGCACACACATATTTGAAAGTGGCTACTGAGTCATGGTCCAAAGACATGATGAGTGAGGTACAAAAGAATGTCTATATCCTTTATTTTCCAAACCAAAACACTGTCTTTCAGGAGGCAAAGGGTGTGTATAGATTTCTGTCTCCTCTGGTCCTCCTTACCTTTATTACATACCTTTGTCAAGAAAAGGCTCATTGCTATCCACAATCTTGAGTTTTTATCTACATTCTGGAGAATCTGTAAGTAGTCAATAGCCAGGTGAATTGTGTGTTTTCCAAAAGAAATATGACAGATCTTAGAGCTGTAGCTGTCATGCTGTTACATTGTAGGATCTTTAAAGGATTCCTTATCTTTATGTATTTATGTATTTCCAGAAGAATGGCTTCTTCTCAGATGAAATTCAGGTATTTTATGTGACTTAAGTATTGTAGTATTTAAACAAATGCCAGTTGAAAGCAACATAGATTGACTGGCAGTTTACTTACTACTTAGAGACATAAAATTTGTCCTGTTTTCATGATTCAGTGGAAGAGTCAGTCCATAATTAATAATGCCTATATTCCTGACAAGTTAGTGAACTTGCATAGAAAAATACATAAAATACCAGGAGATGGAAGTAGTTTGACTATTCATGTGCAGTACAATGAATATCATTAGGTATTTGATAAGCTGTAAAGGGGAAGACTTTTAAAGGCAGGAGAATATACAGAATTATCAAGGACTCATAGGAGCACTGGATACTTTGGTGTAACTTTGGTATTAATCTGCAAGGCTGGTTACTAAGGACAAATAAGAGGGAGTTATTTAGGGTTCAGAGACTTAAAGGCTTTGGTTTAAAGGAGTTTGCCTTTATTGTATAGACTGGAAATCTAAAATTTGGCTTCTATAGGAGGACTATGGTCCATTTTCTGTGGATATATTACTCTGAGGCATAGTGAATGACTTTAAGGCTGGTTACATAATAGTATATAGGAGTAGACTCCCAGAATGTTCAGGATAAAAGATAGCAGGATTTGGTATGCCAGGATATAGGGCCAGAGAAGGTAATGAGAGTGTTTTCTCCTTTTCTCTGTGACCATTAAGTGGCTCAGGCATGGAAGCTAAATGGCACATTGCAAGACTGAGCAGTGATAGGTGTTTATATAGACCACAGAGGAGGCAAACGTGAGGCTGCTAAACAAGGATTCTATTAGAGAACTTTCAGATGATTCTAGATTGGCAAGAAAGGAAATGATATCAGTATAAAGGAAAGAAGATGGGGAAGTGGCCAGAGGTCTCCATTCTAAAGAGCAGGTGTGGGAACCAGAAATGATCTACAAGGACTAGCCCTCAGGGTCCAAGAATGGGATTGTGACTTCTGATTTTAGATGAATGCCAAGTGGTACTTTATTGCTGAGTGGAAGTAAAACTTGAATGTAGGAGTTCAAAAGTTTAAAATAAAGGACAGTTTCATATTTTTAGACTCACTTGATCAGCCCTAGAATCTACAGTAGGAAGGCCCCAAAATGCATATTTCTAAGAAGCTACATTCTTGTTTCTAATGAATATGTACTGGAGCACGATTTACAGACATCTGAGAAGCTGGGCTGTTCCTTCTCTGGAATACTTAAGTAGGATTGTGGGGCTGTCAGGTGAAAGCATCAAGAGAGTGATACGTTGTGAAATGATGAAAGATGGCAGATGGAGCAGATGGCATTGTGAGAAAAAGGACAGTGTCTGTTTCCAGTAGTCTGGGAGGGACATGCAGTGAGAATCCTGTGCTACCACTGAACTTTGGTCAGCAGGGCGGCAGAGTGTGAAAGCTGATAGGAAGAGTGGAATGGTGGCAGCATGTTTTCTAAAGCCAGAGCAAATGGAAGCACATTTCTTAGAAACGCTCTTCAGTCAGTTACTTAGAAAATTCTTTGGCCTTGAAACAGATTCTATGTTCTCTTAAATGTTGATGGGGAAAGCTGGCTTCCATTTAGAGGCTATAGGAGCCACATTTACCTTTAGCCATCAGAATCTTACATAGGTTAGGAAGGTAGTTGCCAGCTCTGAGAGGCTTATGGAACTGAAGCAGGATCCAAGTTTCTCCTCTAGGTTCATTCACTGTGCAGTTGGTCATTTCTTTAGTAATCATGTGCATAATTTTGAATAAGTTGTACATGGAATGATGTGCCTCTTGAGGGGGCAAACCACAGGAAGGAATATTATATGAGAACAGTTAGAGGCTGATGGTGTTTTCTGATTCACTGGACAAGAGGTAGCTTGAGAAGAAGTTGGCATAAAGGTTGTAAATTGGGTAGGTTTGTGCATGTAAATAGTGAACCGTTCAGTTAATGTGCTAGTAGCACCAGCGTGGTAGTGATGCTGACTCATTCGGTATGAAGGAGAGGCTAGTGACATTTTGTTGGCACTTTGGTTCATACAGAATTTATTTTACTTAGCATATTTATGCTCCACCCTTTAACCATCTGTAAATGTACAACTCTGTATAGCTACCTTTACTCAAAGTGTTGTGTAGTCATCCTTGCTATATATTTCTAGAAATAGTTCATATTCCAGACAGGAAATAGTACTTGTGAGGCAGAACTCCCTGTGCTGTCTTCTTTCTGAGCTCTGATAGCCCTTAAGTTGGTCTTTCTGATGTGCCCTATTCATATAGGGCTATATATAGTATTTCTCCCTTTGTGCCTGCCTTATTTTATGTCAGCAACGTGTGTTCAAATTGCATGCATATTGGATGAACTTCATTCTTCTTTAGTTCTCAATAAGTACACTGTTACATGCCATGTTTCCTTTATCCATTCATCTGCAAAGAAACACTTTGTATTCATCTTTCAACTTATAATTCTGTTATGAATGTTGGCATATGAATGTCTGTGTGAGTTCTAGTTTTCTTTTGGTGTGGATCTAGCAGTGGGATTGCTGGAGTGTGTAGTATTTTTATTAGTTTTTATATGTTGTGTGACATGTGACATGACTTGGTTGCATATGTAAATTGCATTTTCCCAACATTTATTAAGGAAATACTCTTTCTCCATTGAATGGGCTTGATACACGTTTCCAAACATCACTTGGCTATGTTTATTTTTGAATTTAGTGAAAAGATTTATTCACATATCCTTATGTGTTTGTGCCTGTATAAGTTTATGTGTATCACATACATGTTACAGTTTGTGGAGACCAGAAGCCATCAGATTTCATCTAAGTGGCATTATAAGTGGTTGTGAGCTGTTTTGTGGGTGCTAAGACTCCAAACATGTGTCCTCTGCAAGAACACTAAGTGTTCTTAACTATTGAGCCATCTCTCCAAGCCCATTTCAGGACTCTTAATTTTATTGTATTGGTATATTTTGCTGTGCCATACTATACCTTACTATTTTAGTATTCCAAAGTTGTAGTAAGTTATGACATTGGGAGGTGGCAATTGTTTAGCTAATTCCATGTGAATTTAAGGACCAGCTTTTCTGTTTATGCAGAAAGGCTGGTAAGATTTTAGTAGAAACTATATTCAATCTGTAAGTCACCCTGAGAAGTATTTGTCTTGTGTTCTCCCATTTATGAATGCTGGTTACTTTTTACTTATTCTTCACTATTTTATTTACTTCAGTAACATTTTATCATTTTTCAGACAAGTCTTGGTTAAGTCAACCCAAATCTAATTTCTTTCATTGTTGATATAAATGGATTTTTTTCCCTTGATTTCTATTTTGTTGACTTCTATTATATAGGAATACACTACTGGTGTTTTGTATTTTGTTTGTGTGTGGTGTGTGTGTGTGTGTGTGTGTGTGTGTGTGTGTGTGTGTGTGTGTAAAACTTAAAATCTACAACATTGCTGAACCTGGTTATTCAAATTCTTCACATAGAGAAAATAATGTTTTTTCCTATCAGTGCCTGTGAAAGTGTACATTTTAAAAATGTATTCTCTGCTAATTTGTATGGCTTTCTTGCTTCTTCAGTCTAATTTCTCTGCTAGACCTTCCATTGTGTTAACAACAGTGAGTGCTGAGAGATAGCATCCTTGTTCCTTATCTTCATTTTTAATTTTAAAATAAAATATGCCACTATATTTTACTAAAAGGTCATATTTATTTGACTAATGTATTGATCTTAGTTTAGAGGGATTGCTACTGAGATTTTTTTTTTTTTTTTTTTTTTTTGCAGCACAGAGAATGAAACAGCAGTGGGAGAGAAAATACTACAAGTTGGCTGGCAACTGGTAAAGAAGATGCTTTATGTTTGTGCCCGGTGCCTGTGGGGTCTGTGATGGAAATGTAAGTAACATCTAGAAGGCATGACTTTACGGAATCTCAGATGCACCGAGGAGGATAAATACAGAGAATAACACTTGTGTAAGTTTTAATTATGGGAAAAGAAGTTTGATTGACTTACAAGTGCTTTATAGAGATTGCAGTCCTAGTCACACTAAATGATTATGATCAAGACTTTTAATAGTTTTCACATGGGAAACTATAAGTGAAGGCTGAAAAGCTGGAGGCCTGTGTTTCCTAGCTTCACTTTTCATAGTAATTTACTTAAGTAACCAAGATAAGAAATTTCAGCTTTTATTAAGATTAGAAAGATTTCAGGATTTTAGAACTAATTCCTAAATGTCTGTTTCATAAAATTTAAGGATTTTTAAAAAAATACTGTACCTAATTTTAAAATTAGTACATCATTTTTATTCTTATCAATTCACTCTAATTTGTATTTTCATTTGTTGTATTTCCTGCCATTTAGGCTTTGTGTAACATGATTTCAGGTATTTGACAACCTTGATCCTGCTCATATTAATGTTCATCATATTTTGATGAAATATTTCCTATGGTCAACACCATAGTTCTAGATCATGGGAAATGAAACCTTGTTGACTTTCAGTCTGGATGATTACAGTGTTCAGATTCCTGGACCAGTTGGAGTCTTGGAGATACCATTTCACATTCTCCAAGTTTGACACAGACACTATTACCTCCTGTTTCAGTATGATAACGCCATTTAAATATGACTGTGTCATTCTTAGTCAGTATTGAGAATTGGATAAGAACAAAATGATACCATAAGTCACTTCTTTAAAATTTGAGTCAGTAGATCTTGTGTGTTGGGTACTCCCCCAAGCCCACTCCCCAGCAGGAATGCACACACACACACACACACACACACACACACACACGACTAGAGATCACATTCAAGGCCTTGTGAATGCTAGCCAACCCCCTACCACTGAGGCTGATCCCTCCCTATCCCTGTGTGTGTGGTGCAGTAGTGAGATTATTCTTGTAGGTCTTTAGATGGTAGTTATCAGGGAACTCACTATAGCCTGGTAAACGAGACAAGACCAATATGTTATCAATTAAATCAATGGTACTGCAGGTGCCATATTATTTGAGATAACAATAAGATGCTTTTGGAACTGAGAGGAAGAAGAAATTAATATGTAAAGGACTGAGAGTGAAAAGAAGAGGAAAGGGGAACAAATGCCTAGCATCAAGGCACTTTAGAGCATCAAAAACTGATAGTATATACAAGAGTAGCGTGGAGGAAAGAGCCACCAGAGTTAAAGGACTGATGTTTATTTAATACTTACTATATAACCAGGTGCCTGTGAGTCTTTTCCTTGGGTTGTTGAATTTAATCATTAAATAGAATGGTAGCCTTACTTACTGTTGAAGAAGCATTAAAGAAATTAAATCATTTCCCTGGGACAGTGTTTATCAAATTTCTCTAAGAATAATCCCGTGGGGCACTTATGTAAAAACAGACCATTGGATCCAAATCTACATGGATTCAGAAAGAGCACACTAGCTAATTCCTATTGTTAGGCAGGGTTAGGAAATGTTAACATAAGAATAGTGCAACTAAGATGTTAACTGTTCAGTGCAAAGGCTGCATCAGTGAGCTTCTATTGGATTATGTCTACAGGAAGAAACTGTTAATGGTTGAGAGATGACTGGTAAGCATGACTAGGCAGAAGAGAAGCCAGGGAGAGAGATTGAAAGGCTGGTATGTTGTGGAAGGGGCAGCTAAGGGTCTGGAAGTTCACAGATTTTGAGATGGAGAGGCAGACTCTAAGGGAGTCTTGGCCAGGCTTAGATGAGCACTAAGAATGGTGACTGTCCAAGATGGGGCACAAAGAAAGCAACAGACAGTGTTTGGGGAACAGGTAAGTCTGTTGCATCAAGTTCAATTCTAGGTGCCTAGAATTTTGGAATACCTAATAAGTACAGGTCTGAGACTGTTTCCAAATGTGAGGAATCATATAGGTCCATACATGTGAGGCACTCAGAATATTGATGAAGCATTGTAATGTATACAAGAAATACCTGTGGAGGCTTTAAAGAGTACTGACAGAGAAAAGGGGAAGAAATGAAAGAGATGAATTGAGGATGTGTGTAAGGTTTTACAAAAAGAATGGCTTCAAGTATACTAAGGCTAAAATAGGTCATTAATTTTGAGATGGCAGGCACAGTTCTGGAGCAGTTAGAGCATGGTGCCGACTCTGAAAACTAAGGTGTCAGTTTTGCAGACAGCTGGTAGAATCCCATGTGAACCCAGAAGAATGATGTTAAGGGAGAGCACAAGCCCAGTTTTGTTTTGGTCAGAGTGTTTCCTAAGAGGGTTGAAGAAATTTTATAAGCCTCATTGGACCAATAGGAAATAAAGATGTCTGGCTGACTTACCGGGAACAAGCTTGGTGGTCTCTGAGAGTCAAAGCTGCAAACCAGTGTGTAGAGCTGGGCAGAGTATCTTAGGAGTTTCTGCTTTCACTCTCTTGCAGATTCCCCCTCTTGTCTTTTGTGGCGATGTCAGTTTCCTGTCTCTGGGCATTTTTCAAATCTCTTACAGGCTGTTGATAACTTTATGTGTTGGGTAACCCAAGGTTTTTCCTGCTCTTGCTACTCATTTAACTTGGTCACCCAACCATTTCCATGTCTTTAAGAACCATGTAATGTTGATTACTGGATGATTATGAATGTATACCAGTTTTAAAAGAGCCATTAGCATTAGAGTAAATGTCTGAATTCATTAAGATAGGATAAGGATGTTTTTGCACACTTCTTACAAAGTACATGTTATCCACTTAAGATGTATGTGTCCCCTTCCTACAGGTGACCATTTCTTCCTTTGTGCTCCCTGTTGTCTCTTGTGCTCAGCTCATAAAAATATTTGCTTTGCAAATGTGAGAACCATAGTTTGGATACCTGGCACCTACATAAATGCAGGGTGGGTAAGACAGCTTGTAATTTCAGCACTTGGAAGACAGAGACAACATCCCCAGAGCAAATTGGCTAGCCAAACTAGCCATAATGGTGAGTTAGCTGTGGTTCCATTGAGAGATACTGCCTCAATGAAAAAGATGGAGAGCAGCTGAGAAAGACTCCTAAGTTAGTCTTGTCAAGACCACATGTATGAGCCCACGTGTGCCCCCACTCACATACAAGCACATTCCCACACACGGGGAAAAAAGAAAATTTATTAGAATTAATTTCTTTGATGTAAATTCAAGGAATGAAGGTTTCTGAGACCCTAACAAAATGTGTATGTAGTCAACTCATTTGGGTTGGGCAAGGAGAGACGGATGGTGGTAAAGTGTTAATGATGTTGGATAACAAATATTTGCTTATAGTTGTAAATTCTGTTGTTTCAAATTAGATCTTTGAATGCATAACAAAATAATTTGAAGCTCCTATAGTGAGAAACCCACTAAGTTGTATTTGCATTATTTGTTTTGAATGAGTTAAAAAGAAGTTACCGATTTCTATAACAAAGTTTTTGGTGAAGGGCCTTAATTGGTAATATCATTAAGGGTTGAAACATAATGTATACACTAAGCATTTCTGTGATTATTTTCCATAGGCACTGTTGTGTCCTTTCCTTTGAGTCCAATCGAATTTACAAATTCATATAATTTTGAACACGTGTCTTTTGAGAAACCAGTGTTTTAGGAAAAGGTAGAATAATAGGATATAAGATTGAATAAGCTGTGATGAAAGCCAAAGGATATTCATTCTTAATTGTGAAAGTGTAAACACTTTTATTGGCTATCCCTTTTATAGCTCCTGGATCTAGTTTGGAGTGATCTTGGACAAAAAAGCAAAAGTCCTTATAGTAAGTCAGGTTAAAATGATCTGTGTTTAGCATGGCAGAATTAACTGATAGAGAGTCTGTCACTCATTTAAATAGCAGTTGATTTTTAATCTCTGGTATTGTCACCTCCACTCTTCAGTCTTTGTTCCTATCTCAAGTCAGCTCTGTTTTCTTTCTTTTTTTTAATCTGTGGTTTCCTGTCTGTGGAATAACAAATCATGTTTCTTTAGCATAGTAAAATAAGGCTTTCATGATCTGTTTTCTGGCTGACCTTTTAGCTTCATCTCCTGTTATTCATTGCGTACTTGATTCAGGACCTTACGTATGTATTTGCCTGAAATCTCCACTATCCAGCCTCACAACCTGCCCATCTCAAACTTCGTAACTTACGTCCATTTATCTCTGCTCATTGTTTTTATTTTAACACATTTTTAGTACATCATATTTGTGATTTTCTACTTGCATATACATGTGTCCTATTTGTCAACACTGCTGGTACAACACTGTTAATGCACTGGTGTTAGTAGATACTTACCTTAATAAGACAAAGGTTCCAAGTGTTCACACTGGAGAGAGGGGTCAGCAGTTAAGTGCTTGCTGTCCTTGTAAGAAGCAGAGTTCAGTTCTCCACAGTCACATCTGGCAGCTCACAGCCACCTGAAGCCCCCTCTTCAGGTTTGATCAGAAGTCCTCAGCTGGCCTCTACAGGCACCCACGCACATGTGTGCACATGTATCTACAGAGACTGAAGTTCCAAAGTTTTTATCAGGGTAAGCTCACTACATCCAAGGTGGCAAATATTTTCCTCCCTCCCTTCACAGCAGATTTTATATTTTTCTCTCATGAACTTTCACAGAACTTTAGAAACTTTTTTAAAAGACTGAACCTTGTCATTTTCATGTAAGGAATTATAAGCTACAAGTTTACCTAAATGATTAAAAGCATGTAGTTAATACAGGAAACTGAAACTTGGGTTTTTAGATTTCTTGTGTAGTACTGGTTTCACTGTCTTTGCGTTATGCTTTGTCTGTGGGTGCCTGCAGCCTTCCGCTGCTTGGATCTTTGCTGTGCCTAAACTGGTCTTAAGTACACTGACAGAAATTTTTTTCATCTTGGCAAGGTATGTCTTATATTAGGAAAGTTTTGATCTAGATATTTCATCTTCATTAAAATAAAATGAAACAAATTTCTGTTTTACAATTTGGTGCGTTCATGGTTTTGCTTTTAAAAAATGTGTTTTATTTTGGCAAACATTTACAAGGTCCTGTATGGGAAGTACATAGACTACACTGGAGGTACTCCATAGGATGGCTGGATGTCTGAACAGTGGGAGTTTTGGTAGGAGACAAAGATGGTATGAGAAGTGGAAGCCAGAGCATTTAAGGAATCCTTAGAGATTCTGGATTATCCTAAGATCAGCCTCTTAAGGAAGGCGTGTGGCTGAATTAAAAAGTGTTTGCATTGGTTTAGTAATTGATATTTGATGACTTGAGAGAGGTAGAACTGTTATGTTAGCACATGATTTGAGCAGGCAGGAGATGATACTGATATTATTAGGCTTATTGCTGTTTTGAATGCAGTGAGGCAGAAGGGCAGTTTAGGAGCTAAATTTCTGATTTGAATAAGCATCTAGGATTGCCACATAAATGCTAATTAGAATGAAGACTGCAAATTGCTATTGTCTGGATTTGTAATTTGAAGAACTTAGCTGTTTTTCATCTCTTCTTCATACTGATTATGAGACCAACTTGGCGTAGATTTCATGGTTTTAAATGTTTCCATTTCATTATGTCTTACAAATTCTGTGGCTAGGTAGAAAAAGTATTTAAAACACTTTTCCTTGGTTCCTGCATCAAGATACAACTACAAATGAAAAAAAGGCTTTTACATATAGAGATCTTCCTGTTTGGTTTCACTTCCCCTCC
>CAJQZJ010029620.1:4241-15359 GCA_907164525.1 Lophiomys imhausi | reverse complement strand
GCTGGTCTCCCTTCATTTTCTATCTCCCTTGTATAGCATGCGGTTTAAAAGGTATGGGTACTTATAAAGTATCTTCTGAACCAATGGACAAAAATATTAGAAACGTTTAAACCTGATTTCAATTTTTTTATTTTCTTAGGATGGCCGGCTGTGGTGAAATTGATCACTCAGTAAATATGCTTCCTACAAATAAGAAGGCAAATGACTCGTGTTCCAACCCTGCACCTTCCCTAACAGTTCCTGAGTGTGCCATCTGCCTGCAAACGTGTGTTCATCCAGTCAGTCTGCCCTGTAAGCATGTTTTCTGTTATCTGTGTGTAAAGGGCGCTTCATGGCTTGGGAAGCGATGTGCTCTTTGTCGACAAGAGATTCCTGAGGATTTCCTTGACAAGCCAACCTTACTGTCACCAGAAGAACTCAAGGCTGCAAGTAGAGGGAATGGTGAATATGCGTGGTATTATGAAGGACGGAACGGGTGGTGGCAGTATGACGAACGCACTAGCCGGGAGCTGGAGGACGCTTTTTCCAAAGGTAAAAAGAATACAGAAATGCTCATTGCTGGATTTCTGTATGTGGCTGACCTTGAAAACATGGTTCAGTATAGGAGGAACGAACACGGACGCCGCAGGAAGATTAAGCGAGATATAATAGATATACCAAAGAAGGGGGTGGCTGGACTCAGGCTGGACTGTGACGCTAACGCTGTAAACCTAGCAAGAGAGAGCTCTGCCGACGGTGCGGACGGTGTATCAGCTCAGACTGCAGCCCCTGTTCAGCCTCCAGTGCCGTCTTCTGCAAGGCCCCTGACATCGGTCGACAG
Organism: Lophiomys imhausi; assembly: GCA_907164525.1. NCBI lineage: Eukaryota > Metazoa > Chordata > Mammalia > Rodentia > Muridae > Lophiomys > Lophiomys imhausi. The sequence continues at coordinate 14,539 of CAJQZJ010029620.1, read as the reverse complement.
CCAGTTAAGCAGCCCTGTAACACCGTCCCCTGGTGCAGGCACTTCAATGCAAGACTCTTTTGCTCGTTTACAGCTCAGTGGAGACAGCACAGCTGAAAGGAGTCATGGGGGTGAAGGAGAAGAAGACCGAGAATCACCATCTTCTGGCCGAGCACCAGACACCTCCGTGCAGGAAATCGAGTCGGATGCTAGTAGTGACGACAGTGAGGAGGCCCCAGTGGTTCCTGCACAGCACTCCTTGACCCAGCAGAGACTTTTGGTTTCAAGTGCAAACCAGACAGTAGCTGAACGATCAGACCGATCAGGAACTGACCGATCGGTAGCAGGGGATGGGACCATGAGTGTCGGTGTCAGATCCAGAAGGCCTGATGGACAGTGCACAGTGACAGAGGTTTAAACAATGTCTGCAGTGTCACACTCAAGGGTCAAATGGATACCTGTAAATTTCTGCCCACATAACATTATACTCATGCGTAGTAGTGCATTGTGGGAGTTGGGGTGGGAAGGGATGTGGGAAGGACAGACCTGAAATTAAAAAATGTCTAACATGTCTCCGCAGAAGTTTATTTAATATGAGGAATTGGGGTGTTGATAGTTGAGAGCTGTTCAGTAATACCACAATTTTCTTGACATCTGTTTACTTTATAGTGTATTTTTTTAAGTCTTTACTTCTTTTGGCCAGTATGTACCTGTGCATTAATGGTCCTAATCTGACTCTGCACTACCTTATTTTTCTGCATGGATTGGTATAAAATCATTACTAAAATTTGGCACCTGTGAGATATCTGATATCTTTATAAGCTGGAAGCTTGATGTGGAAACCAGGTGTGAGTCTGGGATGGAAAAATAGACTAACAACTTTACAGTTGGTCTTACTGAGACAGAAGTGTAAAGCTGCAGCTAATAAGTCATTTCAGACTCTTAACACACTTCATGGCGTTCCTTTCTATAAGGTTTGCTGTCTTGTCCTTGTAGTTTGAGGTTTCTAGGTCTGCATTTTTCTTTTTGATTAAAAACACTTTATAATTTAATAAATACTAGAGTTTACCAAAAATAATTTGTTTCTTATTTGACTCTGGAAAAGGGATGAAGATACTTTGGTATTTGTGGCTAAAGAGCTTTTTAAAAGGTGAGTTGGTTATATTCTGTTCAAATTGTCCATAACCAGAAGTCTTTCTTTAGAAGAGAGTATATAAAGAGAAGCTATCTACTGGTATTTTGTTTGGAATAAACATGTTTATTTTTTAAAGATATTTAGAAAGATTTTAAGAAAAAGATCCAAAAGCTGTGAGATTTAAGTTTCTCAAGCTGTTAATATTTTTTTTTTTTAACATTTCCTTTACCTGTCTCTATCTGTAGTATTACTGTCTGGGCTACAGTGCTATAGATCTGATAAGCCCACTTTATAGGTCTTGGCAAAGTAGGAAGTGTTGGTGAACACAGAATTGAGAATTTGTCTCTTGAGAAAACATGTCTATGTTTCCTTTAGAAAGTGGAATCGTCCAAATCATGCAATTTGCAGCCAAATGGATGGAACTAGAGAAGCTCATCCTGAGTGAGCTAACCCAGACTCAGAAGGATGCACATGGCATCTATTCACTTATAGTCGGATTTTAGCTATATAGTACAGGATATCTATACTACAACCAATGCACCAAAGGGAACAGGAACATAGACTTTGTTAGCTATTAATGAGACACTTTGCCCTAGTGGTACTGCCATGTAGGGCCCCAGTATATGAGGAAGGTCTTAGCCCTCATATGACTGCTAAACTGAGGCAGGAAACTGATATGTAGGGACACTCGACTCCGGAGAAGTGGGATAAAAGGGAGAGGGGGGAGAGAGTGAGAGGGTGGGAGGGTGGAAAGAGGGCACTTTGATGGAGATGTAACTTGAACTAATAAATATTAAAAAAAAAAAACACTCAACATCCTTAGTCACAAGGGAAATGCAAATCAAAAGGCCTCTGAGATTACAACTTACTCCTATTTTAATTCATAAGTCCTGTTAACATGTCTAATATTATGGTATATCCTATAGGCAATTATACTCTTAATTGTTGTGACATAGAAATTACCATATGATCCTGTGAAAAACATTAAAATCACAAAGTTTGCAGAACAACAACAACAAAAAAAAAAAACAAAGAAAGGGTAATCATATGGTTACATACTTCTCAATTCCCTTTATTAGGATTATCAAGTTAACTGAGTGTAACCGAACTTTTAAATTATTATTTATCACTTATTTATTTATTACTAAATTCACTTATAACAAACACCATCAATTTCTTAACTATTAATCCTATAAATTCCTACAACCCCTTTAACCTATCCACTAAACCTATTGATAATTATAACAACTACTTTCATAACCTTTTAGAATGATACAGTCTCTGGGGCAGGTCCTCAGTCGTCAAGAACACAGTCTTTGTTGTAGATTCTTTAACGCACTTAGCAGTCCTTTTTCTGGATCTCAGATGCAGGTTCGTCAGGGTAAGTTGGTTATTGCAGTCTCACCTTAAATAAGGCTTCATGCTTTCTTCTCTGTGGGAGACCCCAGCCGTCTGCAGGCCAACTTCTTTTGAATCAGGAACTCAGCTGCTCTGCCTCAGTCCTTAAAGCCAGGCACAGTTTCCCCTAGGCCACTGATCGGACAGATCAAACCCCTCCAGGCAAAAGCTGAGCCACAGGGTCAAGTCCTTGGCCTTTTGGTGTCTTGCTCAGGCTTTCTTTGCTCACTGGCTTCTTTCTGCTTCAGGGAGAGAGCTGGCCATCAATGGCCAGCCCTTTTTTCAACAGGACTTTTGGAGCTCTCTAGCATCAGGGGCCTCTTCCCTTTCTGGGCTCCATGCACTGTCCTTAAATAGGAGGAACTCTGTTTCAGCTTAATTTGGGCTCCGCCCACTTAGCAGCTGAAAACAATGTCAGGCCAGATACTTTGTTTCTTCAAGTCTATTGAGTCTTTCCTGTTTTTCCTGACTTCAACCTTGTTTTTCAGTCTATTGAGTCTTTCCTGTTTTTCCTGACTTCATGCTAAGGCTCTTCATGCCCCGAATTAAGAGACAGTATCAGAAACCCCTATATATTTTCTAAATCTAATTTATCTAACCCCTACAACTGAGTACTAAAACTAACAACAAGAAAATAGTTACTACTTTGAGTGTCTTTTACTTCTTGTGGTGACTGGTTAGGAGAGCTTAATTCTTAGACATACATTTTTAAAGAAGTGAATTCTGGGATGAACATAAAGTTTAGGTTATGTGTTTTTATTTAGTCATTAAAAGATAGCCACACAAAGATTAAAGTTATGTTTTACTACAAATAAATGTGGTGAAATGAAAATGTTTAAGAATGCTTCATGAATCTTTAATAGTTTTAATTTTAAAACCCCATCAACACTACTATTTTACTATTAGCTTGAGTATTCCAAAGAAAGCAAAGCTACTTTGTACAGGCAGTCATTGCTCTGTAGTGGCTTTCATTGTTTATTGAATCTTTTAAAATAGAAGACAGTTGAAAACACTAACTAAAGCTCCAAATTCAGAGACAAAGATGCACACTGCCTCCCCCCTTTAAAACCAAGAACCATTTCACAGCATCCTAGGTATAGAAAGCAGAAAAAAATGACTAATGTTTCTTATATACCTCTAATCTCTCCCTGCTTTTTGCTTCATATGAAAGATTTACTGAGGTCTTAATTTTGTTTTTGTAAATTACTTCAACTTAAGAGAGAACAAAACAGTCTGACAGGATAGTATACACCAGCATCTGGGAAGTGGTGGCAGGGTTATCAGGAATTCAAGACCCCCCTTTGGCGACAGAGCAAGTTTAAGACCCTGCCTTAAAAATTAGTAAGTATGTTATGAAAGATAAGCCCAGGATAAGAATTGCTACAGGAATATAGAAACTGGTAGAAGTGATTTAAACAAATTATTTTTTTAAAGAAAATAGAGCAATGAATTGAAATATGGAAAATGGCATCCAATCCAAATAAACATGTTAGCAGTCAACTTCAAATGAATTCTATTGCTCATTTTAAATATTTTGCTTCCACCCATGTACTTACTGCTGCTTCTCTTGTAATACTCCCACATTTTAAAAACTATTTAGTATGTTTTCCTTTCTTAGCAATAGCCTCTAAATTTGCTGGTCCACCCCACAGTGTTCCCAAGACATCTCTTTCATTCTGTAATGCCTCCTCCAAATACAGTTCTCGGCCTGAACAGACAGATTTTTTTAAACCCCTAATGACTTCTGGAGGTCCACTGATAAATTGCTCCAGCCACTCTTGTGCCTCTTCTAGAGCCTTAGCTTCATCTGAAGACTGTAAAACCTCATCAGCCAAGCCTATACTTAAAGCTTTCTTGGAATCCAGTTTGAGAGTCCCACCTAACACTTTGAGAGCTTGTCTGCTGCCAATGATTTCCACCAGCCGGCTGGCACCACCCCAGCTTGGAACTATACCCATCTCCTTGTGGACAAACCTGATCACACTCTCTTCAGTCATTAACCTGTAAAAACAAAGAGAAAACCTGTAACTACATATACATATATATATATATTAGGACTGTAAAGTACTAAGCGCTCCTGATCTGACAGGAAGTCACTGATCTTTTTAGGTAGACATAAAAACAGTTGGAAAATGTCCCCAGCTAGAATTTAACACATCAAATACTATTCAACAAACACTTGCTTTTGAAAATAACATTTTTGTTTTAGCCTTTACAAATTTTGAAAAAAACTTAGCCTCACACTTAAGGAAAGTTATGTTAATAAATTCTCAGGTTAACTGTGATATAAATACTCTCGTTTTATGGTTGAAGAAACATGCAATGGAAGCCAAATAGCTCAGCTGAAGCCACACAGCTTTGGTAACACCAGGACTTGATCCTAGACAGCCAGCTTTGGTGTCTGGATGCTTATCTTTATTCTGTATTTTACAAGGTTGATTTTGTATGTGTGTTTAAAAAACTTTCATGACATTTATTTTTCATGTACATACGTGGGCACACGTGCCATGGCATATATATGGGGCTCAGCTGGTTTTTTTTCATCACCTGAACCTTGTGGATGGCACTTGTTTGGGTTGTCGGGCTTAGTGGGAAGTGCTTTCACCCATCCAGCCATCTTAGTACCCTAAGTTTGCCCATTTGAATGCTGTTTTACAACTAAGAAATCCTCACATAACCCTTGTAAAAGGACAGACTATAATCTGGCATATATTCTTTATAAATTACACAGCTAGTATGCTTGTGTTAACATACCTTTTGTTATTCATTAAATAATTTAAAAAATCCATTGGTGACAACAAAAGGTATCCCAACAGTGACAGCAATACACAGTACTCAGCAGGAAACCTTTTACACGATCCTTTATTAGCATCATAAAGTTAAACTACAAAATTTCAAGTCTTGAAAAATAAAATTCAAGAGAAAATGGTCAAATCAATAAGATATATCTCAAAAGAGAAACTGCTTCATTAACTCCCAGGATGATACAGTAATTCTTGCATTCACATGCAGCTACCTAGTATCACCTGGAATGCTTACTGTTAGGGAGAATTTATGAACCCATATAGAAGACTTAGCCATTATAATTATAAAGACATAATATTCAATTATATAAAACCATTAAACTCCCTTTGATACAAAAGTTGTACATGCCACTGACATAATGGTGAGGAAGAGATGAAACTTCAGATGTTGGTATATTTCTTTTCAGATGGAAAAGCTACAGGAAAAAAACTGCCCACCTGGGAAAAGACTATTACTTTGTATATATGTACACACACACCACAGCACACACACGCAGGTCTCAAGACAACTTGTGGGAAGTGGTTCTCCCCCTCAGCCATGTGGCACCCGGAGATTGAAGTCAGGCATCTTCATCTCTGTGGTCTAAGTGGTACTTCTGACAGGAGGCAGATCAAATGCTGATTTCAGGAAAGGCTACTCTGCTGCTGCTACTACTTTCTGATGACTTGACTTTAAGTTTCAGGGTTAGCAAATGTATCCAAGAACATTTTTAAATGAATTTAACAAATTTTACTAAACAGGAACTTAAAAAAAAAATAAAGTGTATACAACAAAGCTGGTTTTTAGGAGTGTTCACTGATGAAAAAAGGTGCACTGACCTGCAATAAAAGATGGAATATGTACTGAACTAGAAGACTGCAGAGCTTTCCTGTTCAGTGCATGGAGCCCCAGCCAGACTGCGGGGCTGGAAATCCTGACAGAGCCTCTCTGTCTGTACACTGCTCCCATAGAGTGCAGCCAAAGTCTGTTAAGTTCTGTAGAGAAAGGGGAGCTACTGGAAACTATTTTTGTTTAAGTGAAGAAGAAATTGACTCTTCATAGAAGTTTGAAAAGCATTACCCAGGATTACTGAGCCCTTTAAAAATCTGCACCCAAAGAGCAGCTGCAGTATTAGAAGTGAGGGCTCCTAGAGAGGATTGCTGCTGAATGACCTTTATTACTAACTCCGGTTGCAAGGAAGTAGTACCTCAACACAGGCTGCCCTAGTTGATGTTTTCCCCATAGACAGGAAGAGGAATATCATTATTTAGACCTTAAGAAGTTACTTAGCCTCTCGGCCTGAGTTTGTTTGTGTATAGAGCAGTGCATTCAATAGTACTCATGCCATAGAACCACCAAGTATCAATTGTGTTTTTATGACAAATACTTAGAACATGTACTTTCCAATTCATTTATAAATGATATCAGAGGAACTGTGCTTTCTTTTAAAACCTTTGATACTGTATTATGTATTTTGCTTAGAAATGTTAAAGTTGTATATTTTGTAGCCTCACATACCTTTGTGTATTAGATTTTATTGTGAGTTAGTAGAATCACTAAGCAGATCGATACAATAACAGTGTATCTACTAGAATTCTAAATTGTTTCTTTATCTAACATTACATAATCCTTAATGCATTCAAAATTAAAACAACTATATTTACACTGTGAAACCCAGTATGGTAGTGTGCCCTCCTTCAGTGATGGTTACATGAATGGAGACCTCATAAGACAGATGCATGTTTTTCTTTCCAAATAATGAAAAATAATGCTTTGTTCATCTAGACATGGGGCTGAAGTAGAAGGTTCAAACTGCTCATGAAAGAGAAAAAAAATCAGACATTTATGTCTTTAAGGTTTCTTAAGAGAAACTAGGAAATATAAGTAACAGCATAAATATTAAATTTTTTGTTTTATTTTTCGAGACAGGGTTTCTCTGTGTAGCCCTGGCTGCCCTGGACTAACTCTGTAGACCAGGCTGCCCTCGAACTCACAGAGATTGACCTGCCTCTGCCTCTCAAGTGCTGGGATTAAAGGTGTACACCACCACACATGACTAAATATTAAAAATTTTAAAGCACTGGTATTATGAAAGTTAAGTGAAGCAGTATAGACAATGCATAACTAGCATATTTCCTTGAAGTAAAAGTTGTTAAAAATTAATATTAACTTGCTAATATTCATTTAATTGGGTTATTTCCCTAGCCCCCAGTCTGTTTTTTTTTTTAAGGTCATTTTCTCTTGGAAAGACTTTTATAAAAATGTTGGTTCAAGAGAACGTTTATGACAGTTGTATATACTGTATCTATTATCAGCTGATGACTGCAGGGTTGGGAGAAGGGCTATTGTTCATATTAAGTGATTTCCATCTGCCAAAGTACTTTTCCCCTGGAAAGAGAAGAGCTGCTTAGATGAAAATGTCAGCTGCATGAATTCTAAGCAATTATTGAAGCTAAGAAAGAAAGTTAAAAGGAGCCAAAATACATACTTTAAATAGGAACTTACCTTTTTTGTACAGTGCTATGAAAAATTTTTGATGTTTGCAGACACTCAATAAAGCACTGTATCACAGAGATAACTGATAAGGCTCTGGGGAAAATATCAACTAGGGAAGCCTGTATTGAGGTACTACTTCCTTGTAACCAGACCTAGTAATAAAGGTCATTCAGCAGCAATCCTCTCTAGGAGCCCTTACTTTTAATACTACAGCTGCTCTTGGGGTGTGGATTTTAAAAGGGCTCAGTAATCCTGGATGATGATTTTCAAACTTCTATGGTGAAAAGTCAATTTCTTCTTCATTTAAACAAAAATAGTTTCTAATAGCTCCCCTATCTCTATAGAAGATCTAGCAACAAATCCTATATATAATTTCCCTAAGCATATATACAAGAAAGTTTGATTTAATGAAGTACAGCTAAGACTTCATTAATAAAATAGACCAATTTTAACTGTATACTGAAATAAGATTCCCAGTATCACTACTGTTGTATTCTATAGCAATTACTAAGTAAAATAAAAACTGTGAGTACAAGCCCATGTGATACCACAACAGAGGCACTGATAACTTAGACGGCTAACGACTAATGGGCAGGTATCAGCAGCACTGCAGTGTACAACAGGAGAGTTCACCTCTAAGCAGACAGAGCAGATGGCATGAGATTTCACTAGGCCTCTCAGAAGAATGTACTCTAAAGCTGAAAAAGTATTCACTTCTGGACCTTTATATTTAATATGTTTAGACTGTGGCTGACTACAGGTAGCTTAACAAAAAGCTAAATCCTGATATGGGAGGAGGGATACTTTAACTAGCTGTGGGTAAATTCCTTAACAAGTAACAACTACATACTACTGGGAAAGTTTTTAGAAACCTAAGACATACATGTTTTGTAGATGGTTATTCCTGGCATATACAAGTACTAAAAATGTTCAACTAATGATTGCATCGTTTCCATAAAAGGACCATTCTTTCACTGGAAAGCTATTTTAAAAATCCATCAAGTACATTATTACATACATCTGATAAGAGAGATATGATCATATATATCATAACAAATATTTAGTAAGATCCTAATATGCATTAAACTCTAAAATGATACAGCATATTAACGATTGAGTAGTCTCCGGTGGTCTTATCTGATATTTTTTCTTTCGTCCTAAATCCTAACTATTCCAAACTATGGAAAAGAAAATTAGTATGAAAGATGATACAAAGGTCTAAGAAATGCTTGAAGAAAAGCACCAGATATCCCTAGCTGGGTGTGGTGGCACACGTCTTTAATCCCAGCACTCAGGAGGCAGAGGCAGGTGGATCTTTGTGAGTTCAAGGCCAGCCTGGTCTACACAAAGTGAGTCCAGTACAGCCAGGACTATTAAACAGAGAAACCCTGTCTTGAAAAATGAAAATAAATAAATAAACAAACAAATAAATAAAAATTTTAAAAAAGCACCATATAAAACATTAAAGGATTTTTATTTTCTCAAATGAACATCTATAAATTCTTAACTTGCACTCCTATGGTAGAATATTAAGTGCAGTAGTACCTGTCTGCATATAGTTTAGAACTCTTTAAAGCATTTTATATTTGTATAATTACATATTTGAAAAGCCAGTCTGGCTGCTTCCTCAAAGAAAAACACACAGCAGCAACCCAATGCAGTCTGAAGTTATGACAGCAGATGGTGCTACGATATCAAATGACCTTTTTTTCTTTTTTTTTTTTATTCATTGTATCCATGCATCCACTCATTTACAAGATGGAGATCTTGGTAAATTGTCTCCTACATAAAACAATTTTAAAGTTTCTGAGTAAAAAAATAAAACTAAACTGAAACAAGTCCTTAATTATCAAATCAAAAACAAAAAACGTTCTTATTCACGAGTTTGCTGAAACTTCTCTCACATTATTTCTATTATCCTATGTCATCTCTAAGAAGCTGAAACGGGAAAACATTTTATTTTTGTTACAGAACATTGAGTTTATAAAACAGGAAGCCATGACAGGCATTAGGATACTATTTAACATATAGGGTTAACCCTGTGTGCAAGTGAGAAGTTGGGATTATGAGGGTGAGTGGGGGGTCCAGAGGTGTTGCCAGGTGCCCACTTTTGACTGAGTCATGGTTTCCTCAGTTCTAATTTTGCAACAAGTCATGAAACAGAACATTTATGTTAGATATACACAGAACTAAAATGTTAGAATGCCTTATCAAAACAATTTCTGAACTAGGGAATAACACACAAGAAAATAAATCTAATGCCACAGAACTCCTTGTTAGGGAAACTTTTATCTTAATTTATGACTTCAAAAATATTTGACAAAAATCTATAAAGTGTGGAATCAATAGATAGTTACTCTTCTCATTGTGATGTCAAAATTCCTAAAAAGAAACAAAATAAGGAGGCAAAGGGCATATTCAGGCTCACAGTTTATGAGGGTGCACTCCATCATGGCAACGAAGGTGTGACATCAGGAGTGGTAGGGTACAGTCTATCCTGGAGAGG